>CM076572.1:156922276-157010873 GCA_034641835.2 Pinus albicaulis | reverse complement strand
TAGGGGATGATAGGAAGGCGAGAATCGTCGGACGTGGAAAGGTCAAGCTGAAGCTGCAAGGTGGGAGGATTAGAACACTTCCTGGTGTTCTGCATATTCCTACATTGGCCAGAAATCTGATTTCTGTAAGTAAGATGGATGATGCAGGTGTAAAAACAGTGTTCGAGAAAGATGCCTGCAAGATGGTTCGGGGAGCACTGGTATTAATGCGGGGAGTTCGGACTGGAACTCTGTACAAGCTACAAAGTAGCACTGTTATTGATGGGTGTAACAGTTCTATGGTTCCTGAAAGTGGAGCGGAAAGCCTAGCTGTCTCTGGAGAAAAGACCATGCTATGGCATCAAAGGCTTGGACATATTGGAGAGAAGGGCCTTCGGATACTACATAGAAGTGGTATGGTAGAAGGTATGTCTACTTTCTCTCTGGATTTCAATTTTTGTGAACATTGTGTATATGGGAAGCAGAATCGGGTGAGTTTTCCTTCTGGTGCTAAGAGGGTGAAAAAGATATTAGAACTTGTGCACAGTGATGTGTTTGGACCTGTGTCAATTCCATCACTGGGAAAGTCTGTGTACTATGTTTCATTCATAGATGACTTCTCAAGGAATACATGGATATATTTCTTGAGGAAGAAATCTGAAGTCTTTGACAAATTTAAAGAATTTAAGGCTCTGGTGGAAAACCAGAGAGAGAAGAAGATAAAGGGACTGAGGACAGCTAATGGTGGGGAGTTTTGCAAGAAGGAATTTGAAGAGTTCTGTAAGAAGTGTGGCATAGCACGGTAGAAGACTACTCCATACACACCTCAACAAAACGGAGTTGCAGAAAGAATGAACAAAACATTGATGGAAAAGGCAAGAAGCATGCTCGGTGGTACCGGTTTAGGACAAGAATTCTGGGCAGAGGCAGTGGAGACTGCATGTTACTTAGTTAACAGATCACCTTCATCAGTGTTGGAGGATAAGACTCCACATGAGGTATGGACTGGTAAGAAACCCTCTCTTTCACATCTAAGGGTATTTGGATGCGATGCATATGTACATGTTCCAAAGGAGAAAAGGACCAAGTTGGATAATAAATCTGAAAGGTGCATCTTTATTGGGTATAAGGATGGTTTAAAGGGTTACAAGCTTTGGAACCCAGAAACAAGGAAGGTTGTGTACAGCCGTGATGTGGTGTTTAGAGAGGTAAAATATGTTGTTACACATGAATTCATACCAAAGGAACCTGAGAAGATAGAGTTTGAGCTAAAAGAGGATGAATCAGACTCTACAACAGAAGAAGACTCAGAAAATGAAGAGCCACAAACTCCAGCTTTGAGAAGATCAGTTCGGGAAAGAAGGCAACCAGAAAGGTATAGTCCATCTGCTTTCTGTTCAGGTTTTGCCTTAACTATAACTGATGATGAACCCAGAACTGTCAGGGAGGCAGTAGATTGAGAGGATGGAAAACTCTGGAAGGAGGCCATGGTTGATGAAATGGCATCCTTGCACAAAAATGATGCATGGGATCTGGTGGAGTTGCCGGCTGGAAGGAAGCCCATTGGGAGCAAATGGGTGTTTAAGAAGAAGATGAATGTAGAAGGCAAGGTGGAGAAATACAAAGCTCGATTGGTAGCAAAAGGTTATTCCCAGGTGCTGGGAATTGATTTTGGTGATATTTTTTCTCCTGTTGCCAAAGTTACTTCTATTAGATTACTTTTATCTGTTGCTGCTACATTTGATTTTGAGGTAGAACGGATGGATGTGAAGACAACATTTCTTCACGGGGATCTAGAAGAGGAGATCTACATGAAGCAACTTGAAGGCTTTATGGTGAAGGGTAAGAAAGAACTGGTATGCAGGTTGAAGAAGTCTCTGTATGGGTTAAAACAGTCACCAAGGATGTGGTATCAGAAATTTGATAACTATATACGGGGACTTGGCTTCACCAGAAGCAAGGAGGATCACTGTGTTTATTTTAAATTAATTGGTGACTGTGTTATTTATTTGGTCTTGTATGTGGATGATATGTTGTTGATTGGAAATGACAAAGAAATTATCCAAAATTTGAAGACCCAATTGTTCTCCAAATTCGACATGAAGGATCTTGGTGCTGCAAACTATATTTTGGGCATGGAAATTAAGAGAGATCGGGCAAAGAGGAAGCTCTGGTTAAACCATAGGAAGTATGTCGAGACTATATTGCAGAGGTTCAATATGCAGGATAGTAAACCGGTGAAGGTTCCTATTCCTGTAGGTGTAAAGCTGTCTGCTGAACAGTGTCCCAATACACAAGAAGAAGAGGAGTATATGTCCCGTGTTCCATATGCAAGTGCAGTGGGTAGCCTGATGTATGCAATGGTCTGTACTAGACCAGACATTGCACATGCAGTGGGAGTATTGAGCAGGTTTATGTCAAACCCGGGGAAGGAGCATTGGACAGTAGTGAAGCGGGTTTTCAGATATTTACGTGGCACTAGTGATTATGGCTTGTGCTACCAGGGAAGACCAGGATTGGAAAGAATGTTGGACATTCGTGGTTTTTTTTATGCAGACTGGGCTGGAGATCTGGACCAAAGAAGATCTACAAGTGGGTATGTGTTTAGCCTATTTGGAGGTGCAGTCAGTTGGATGAGTAAAAGACAGTCTATAGTGGCGCTTTCAACTACAGAGGCAGAATACATAGCAGCCACTCATGCAAGCAAGGAAGCAGTTTGGTTGCAGAGATTGTGTTCAAGTATGGGGTTGGTACAACAAGCTATAAGGATAGACCGTGATAGCCAAAGTGCAATTTTCTTGGCTAAGAACCCTGCTTATCATTCAAAGACAAAGCACATTGATGTTCAATATCACTTTGTTAGAGATATGGCTGAGGCTAAAAGGGTGTTGCTGGTAAAGGTGGACACTTTGAAGAATGTTGCAGATGCATTGACGAAGTCTGTGAGCACTCAGAAGTTCTCTTGGTGTAGAGAAACAATGGGTGTTGAAGAATTGGCCAAATGACTAAGCTCTCTTGTGGCCCCCCGTGGAAAGAAAAACAAAAAGTGGGATAATGTTGGGTACGTGTTATATTCTTTCCACGACTAGCCCCATGCATTGTATGTTGTGCCGGGCGCAGCCCCCCCTGTCAAGGTTCGGGGCAGTGCCCCGGCGAAATTTTTTTTTTTGGTATGCGGTCCCACTCATATGCGGACCCACCCATGTTTTGTGCATGAGTTTGCACATGGTTTTGGGGTACGATGGTTTTCGACCCCTGGTATTTTGTAGATCCGGTCAAGGGAACTACGGTTATGTTCTAATCTAGGGTTAATGGATTGGGGTTTATGTATGTTTCGACATGTATATATATGTGTTGTAACACTAAAAGGAATATAATGAAAAATCAAGCTGGTCGTCCTGATTTGGGATCCAAGGGAAAAGCTCTGTGTTTATCTGTTTTATGTTTTATGCTCGCTATTGTTTATTTTATATTTCTCGTTATAAGATTTCAGGTGTAGATAATTTCGCTCAAAGGTTAAAACCTACAAGCTCATTAATGTCATCCTCATTGTGAAAAATGAATGAATCAAGGTTTGAATGAACAGAATAGAGACGGGTGTGATTTGGCTTATCTTGTCTGCTTACCATGCATTTCATGTGAGTTTCTCTCTACAGTCTTCTTGTTTGGTTAAAGACTAGAATGGTAGCATATGTCATGTCCATTTGGAGGGTTCTTTAGAGTTTTCCCCACTATTATCTTGATAAAAGCATGCCATATTTTGGGGGAATGATAGCCACTACAATATCCATTACAAGGTTCTTGGCTGGTATTTGTGCCAAAATGACACATAGATCTTTGATTAGGCCTACACATTTAACTCTACTTGAATCAAAATAGTATAAGTCTTTGTATGGTTTGGTTATTTCAAGGCCTAATCTCTCCATCAGTACCTTTGGCATGAGGTTATGTGAAGCACCAGAATCTAGCATGGCATTGTGTAGGATTTTGTCATGGATGTGCAAACTGACATAAAATGGAGGCACACTTCCCTCTTGAAACTTTGCCTCTACCTTTGGTCCAAACAACAATTTTGGCTTGTCATCACTCAGATTTAGAGTATCAGTGTTAGTTCCTATGTTTAAAGCTTTGAAAACTTGAGATCTATATATATCTTGAGTTACTAATTCAGTAAGGGGTATGGCTATTTTTATCTTGGCAATTTCACTCTCAATACTGAATGGTGTCTGTGTTCTTGGTATATTTGAATAAGTTTTGTCATACATTGTCTTTTCAGCAACTTTAGCTTATTGATTTTGACTTGGAATATTAGTCAAAATTTTTTTTTCAGGGCCACTAGTTGATGTACAAAGGCAACTTGGGTCACCATTATGTTTGCTAATCATGTTTTTGATTTCATCAAAATTCTTAGTAATGGTGTTTGTATTTTCTTCTATCTTTTAAGGAGTGTTTTCAGGGGTCTTCCAAGCAGAAATTTCTGGGTTGTTCCTCTTGGAGGCATATTGGGCTTTCTTAATTCTGAGGTCATACTGAATATGAACCTCCATGATAGCATTATCAAACCCTAGTTTGTATTCTTCAGAATTCTCATATGTTCTTTTAGTTTGGCTTGAGGAAAACAAACCTTGTTCTTCTTCTGGGAGAAAAACAACTTCCTCAATGTTGGAGTCTACTATATTGACATGGTTTTCTTCTGGCTCTTCAGTATTGCTTTCCTCTTCATCTACATAGTTTTCTTGGAAAGGAGGTCTGATTTTCTAGTCAGTTTCTCTTTGTCTTATTTGAGTAGGGTCTCTTCTGAAGTTTTGGTTTTTGTTTTTGTTTTGAGGATTTGTTTGGTTTTCCCTAGGGGGCGCTGTTTCATTTAAGTTATTTCTTTCCATCATCCTTTCCATTGTCCTAACTAGATTGTCAATTTTAGCATCAGATGTGGAGGCCATAGGTTCTTCTTTGTATGTAACCCTCTTTTCTGCTCTCATTCTAGCCCTTTTAGCAATTATATTGGATTCTATGCTTACTTCTCCCCTTTGGATGTCTTCTAAGGCAAGGGGATCTCTTTCTCTTAATTGGAAAGCCATTTCTAGATCAAATCCATTCAGAAATTTTACTAGGGCTAGGCCTTGTGGAGGTTTCATGTGGGGAGTAAGTTCATTATATACACTATTAAACCTAGTGCAATAGTCTTCAACACTCTCCCCAACATTTCTTTTCAGGTTTTCATACTCTAATAAGATTTGGAGAGGATTTTCCTTAGTCTCCCACTTGTTTATGAATATTTGATGAAGGGAAGGGAGATCATGAATGTTATTAGGGTTTAATATCTTGAACCATTTCTTTGCTTCTCCCCCTAATATTTGGGCAAAAATTCTCATTTTTATGGTCTCATCTTCTATTTTTTGGTAATCAAAAGCATCATTCATCTTGTCTACATGTTGTTGGGTAGTTTTAGGATCGGTCCCATTAAAGTGGAGGATTCTAGATTGATAGTCCTGTGGCATAGGAAGTAAAGGTTGTGGTAGTACCAATGGGGCAAACCACGCTACAAGGATTTGAGGTAATGGAAACAAAGGAGGATTTATAAGAGGAGGTTTTATGAGTGGAGGTGGAGGATGAAATGAAGTTGTTTGCACAACTGATGTATGAGTGGGGGTAGCAGATGTACCTGGACCAGTTAGTTGATATTGAGAACATTTGGAATGAAAGCAGTCAAAGTGTTGGAGAAGCTGAAGACCAGGAGGAGTGGAAGGAGTGGATTCTCTATTAGGACTTTGTTGTAACCTGGTAGGTTCAAGATTTGTCTATTCTGTCCAATTCTGAGACTTAGTTCTAAATAGGTTTCTTCTATGGTTTAATTCAAATTGGGTATCTTACAAGGATGTAAGGTTTTCAGAAAATGAACTTGCTTTGTGAATTGGTCTGACAATAGTTGAATCTTCAGTCCTAGAAGTTTTTCTTAACATTATTTCTAGGTCATAAACTATAGTAAGAGGTTTCGGGTCAGGGTGAGATATGGTGCTAATTCTTTGTGAAGCTAGATTTCAGACCCACAACACAGAGAGGCTGAAAGTTTATAAGAGTTTTGAAAAATAGACCTATCTGAAAATTTACTGAATTGATAGAGCATGTGACTAGGTTTCCTTCTATCAACACTAATTAATACATTCTTAGGGGAGTCTATGAGAAACAGTGGAGTCACCAGGTGGATGATGCTAATTGTTTTGAGGATTTGTTTTTTGTCCACCATCAACAATTGGATACCAATCTTGAGACTTTTTTGGGTTTTCTGAGTTCTTTATATAACAATAATATTTCCAATCAGGGTCCCACCATGATCGCCATTATTTTGGGTTTTTGTAGTTTGTCAGATTGGTAAGACCAAATGAACAAGGTTAACATCAAACCAACTTTGGATTCCTATTGACCTAGCCTTCCTAGACTCAGAGAGGGCTCTCTCTATATTTGTATGCTGATTTTAGGCTAGTTAAAATGATAGGCTTGTTTGTTTAGTTTTGTTTTCTTGGGTTTCTTGTTAAGAAGATAGAGTAAGATAAATTCAAACCATTGGGCTATGGGGTCTATGAAAGGTTTGAAGAGTACAAAAAAAAATCAAGGGTGTTTCATAGGGCAAGTTAACAAATCCAAATGGATCTTAATGGCTATAGTGGATGTGAAATGAACATTAAGTTGTGAATTTAGTAGCTTTAAAAGGAAATTAAGAATCTTTTAACATGTACTATAAAAATTAAAGTCTATAATATCACTATTCTTAAGAAAGAACCAAAGAACAAGGCAAACCATAAACCTCTTTAGCCAAACCCTAGTAAGTAAACTTCAAAGAAATGCCTTAAAAAACAATATTTCAAGCTACACCAAAGGACATGACATACCATAGACTTCTTTGGGTTGAATATTATTAAATAATTTCAAGAAAACAAGCTAGGTGAAACCAGAGAGCAATTAAGAATTCTCCAATCAGACCTTGCAGAGGAAAACATTAAGATAATGAAAGTAGATAGACTTAGGGTGCCAAAACAACATATCCTAATCTAAGATTTCTATTCTTTTATTAGAGAAATAATGAGAATAATGGAAAACAAAAGGAAAACATTGACAAGAGTAGAGTAACATCACCATCTAATAAAGTTCATGAATCCTGTAAATGTGCTTTCTCCATTGATATTCATTCCAAAATAGTTACAAAGCTCCAAATCCAAACTTATTTAAAACTCAGAGTCTCAATAGCATTTAGCTCACTAAAACAACTAAACAACAAAAACTATGAAGCATACATGTAGTATTTATCTACAAAATTAGGAGGTGAACCCTAGCTCGAGTTTCAAATGTCATTTATTACATATTTAATGTATTTTTACCTTTAGGACCATGCAAGGCCCAAGGAAAAATATCTAAAAATTATTCATTGTAATAATAACTATAAATTATCCTCTAAGATAATTTTGGAAAATGTTTGACTTTAAGGCCTAAAAATATATTTTGCAATAAATCCTGGTAAAGGCGCTGCTCGAATGTATAGGGGTGCAACACTAGTGCAAACACATAGTGCCAAGGCTACGAAAATGACATGTTTTACAACTAACTTTTGGAGGCCTTCCTAGTGTCAAAATGAGATCCATGATAGCTCATTAGAAACGTATCCAAGTCTATTTTCCGAATATAATTGGGTAAAAATCTGAAGTTGGGTAGCAATTTTGTGAGAATGAGGGGCAAAAAACTCTTTTTCTCAATAATTCAGCCGAAATTTTGTAAAACTTCAGCCGAACTATTTGAGAGTTTAGCCAAACTCATTCTACCGTTTAAATTCATGGTGTAATGATGGCGTGGGAAAAGAGATTTTGGGCCAAAGATGGGAAAAATGGCAACAAAAGTTCAGCCGAATTAAAATTTCGACTGTACTATTAGTTCGGCCGAACTTTTAAAATAGTTCAGCCATACTCATATTTGATAAGTATATCGACCCACAAAATTTTACAGGTTTCTTGTTCACATCTATCTTGCACATCTGTGTCTGGTCTATTGCTATTTCTATGTTGCGCTTTGTGATTTGTGGTTATTTGGAGTTGTGTCACGACGACAAGGGGATTTTGGTTGATTTTCAGTTATGCCATAATGATGAGGTAATCTTTGTTGAGTTTTTTTGATTTTATAGTTGCATTTGCTCTTTTTTGTTTTTTAATTTTGTTTTGTTGATTTTTTTTAATTTGATTTTAATTTAATTTTTTTTGTTCGCAAAGAATTTGGTTTTCACTTTCCATGATGTCTTCAAGGATCACCTAGCTTCATCCTCATTGCGGTTTCGTCTACGAATTTCTGCTAATTTCCACGTATGTATCGATGTATCTATGCTTATAGCATGCGAATTTCTAAAAATTTCTATGTAGCTATGCTTATATCTTAATGTAATCATATACCAAGTTCTGTGTATTTTGTAATTGCAACACAACCTTTAATTTTAATAATACTAATAGATTATCAGCTCTAGTGAGATCAATATGTAGAATGACCGATTCCATTCTATATGAGTGAGTGGTAGGACTTTGTCATGTTTAAGGAGCTAGTGTTCTAGATGTAAATTCAATTTATAACTAGGAGAAGTTTTTTATTTTTGAACATATAGTTCTAGAGGATATATTTTCAACTGTGCCTCAGTTAGGCATCAAGAAAACATTAGCAACTATAACATCTAAAAGATCTTCAAATTTGGAATCAGAAAATAACCTGTTAGGTCCTTATATTACTAATATAGTCCCTTATTGTTGGTAGTGTAACCCCATTATTGTTATTATTGTACCCTTACATTATTATTTTTAGGTCAGCTAGGATTACGTTGTGGCCCCATGGAATCCTATTTATAGAGAGGAGGTTTTGTCATTTGTATCATTGATTAATTGTTCATTTATGTAATGTATTTGAGGTTTCCCCCTTGAACTGGCCGATTTCTAAAGCATTGATCTCTCTTTTATTCTATTTTTGGAGCTAGTTTCATAAAATTTGGTATCAGAGCTTTGGATTCTAGGGTTTCCCTTCTCCAAACAGGTCATCATGGAATTTTGACTATAATGTTTTTTCTATAAAGTTTTAGAAGCTAAAATTCTGAGAGTGCAAAGCCTAAATCGTGAGGAACATCTTCACAAAATTTTAGATCTTGGCTCGCAATATTTTTGGAGATATGATTTGTGGAAGTTAAGGCTTTTTACAGGATCCTCAAATTAACCTAAACAGGACATCGCAGAATTTTTGCTATAAAAAATTTTCGACAAGGGTTCAGAAGCTAAATTTTTCACAGACTGGAGCTAAATGTCTGAGGAACCTCCTTTAAAAATTTTAGATCTCGGTTCACAATAGTTTTGGACATATGATCTATGGAATTTAGGATTGTGTTAGGCTCCTGAATTTCATCTCAAAGAGGTGACCATGGGAAAAACATCATAACTCTCTCTCTGAGCATCAAGTTGGGATTCTGTAAAAAGTGGCCTCAATTACACAGAATTTAATTTTCTATATATCAATTTTAGAGTTTAAGGAGGAAAAACTAACACATGGCAAGTCGTACAAGTTCGCTCTATTGAACCACTCCATAATTAGGTCATTGTAGGAGATTGGGCATAAGTTTTCCTTCAAGAATCCAAATCAGGTTAGACCTATGGCATTCAAAATAAGATTCAAAGGACTACTTTAGGGCTGAATTTCAGATATTGAAGATTTGGAATCACAAATATAATTTAGTTTCAATATCGAGCTCCTCAAAATCAAGAAAAAGGTGTGTATTTTTTTTCAAATTGCATAACTCATGTTTGAAAAATCAGTTCTAGGTGATTCCAAAGGCCTATTGAGCATAGATATTAGTATTGGGTTATAAAATGCCTCCTAGAAATAATTCAACACCCATTAAGCCTTCATAAGGCCTACTATGACTCATGAAGATGAAGAAATGAAACATGAGATATCAAAATTCCAAGAGAAAGTGCACCAAATTTCTATATCACAAAGAGGAACAAAAAATGAAATGGAAGTTTTGAAGAAAGGTGTGGAAACTAAGATTGATGGTTTGAAGAAAGGCATGGAAGCTAAGATGAATGGTTTGGAAACTAATATGGATGGCATGGGAGTTGGCATGAAAGCTAAGACGGATGACATGGAAGCTAAGATTGATGAAAAAATGGAAAACATGAAGAATGATCTAAAAGTAGACATTGAAGGTTTGGAAAAGTTGATACAAGAAATGTTTCCTAATGGCAAAAATATAGTAGAGGAAACTCATGATAAGAACAAAATAAATGTTAATCGTGATTTCATAAACTCTAATGTTGGATTAAATAACCACCATATTCCAAATATGGATATGAGGAAGTTTGATGGCAATGACCCCATAACATGGATACTACAGATGGAGAAATATTTTAATCTCAATAATGTGAAAAACACACAAAACTTATGCATTGAAACTTTACATTTAGAAAAAAATACATTTTTATGGTATCGATGGATTTTCTCCCATAAAAAAATTATCACTTGGTCAATTTTTATGGAGGAAATGATAACACATTATGAGGATACAAAGAGCAACACCTTCTTTAGCCAATTGGTAAATATGAATAAAAAGGTTTTAGTGGTGGAGCACATTGTGGACTTCCAAAAATTGAATATAACGGTAACTGACATTCCAGAGGAACACAGGATTGATGTCTTCATAGGGACTTTAAAGGATAACATCCAACATGAAGTTCGCGTTTGGGAACTAGATTCATTAGAGAAGGCATTCAGGTTGGAAAGAAAAATTTAATATAAAATTATGGTGACAAGGAAGCCTACCACTCACATCTATAAAGATGGAAGAGTTGCTACTCCTAGACTTCCACAACCTAAAAGGTTGACACCACAAAAAGTGGAAGAGAAAAGAGAAAAATACCTTTACTACAGTTGTGATAGCAAATACACTAAAGGTAATAAGTGTGCTGAGAAAAAAATATTTTACATAGATTGTGAAGAGGAGGAAGAAAATGAACAATAAGCTTCAAAGAAGAGGATATACACTAGGAAGCAACCTTAGAAGAAGAATAAATGAGTCCAACCATATCATGTAATGCATTGGTAGGAATTACCACTCCTCAAACTCTCAAGATAGAAAGACATATCAAGAAGGAAAATGTAATAGTGTTGATTGATTCGAGTAGTACCCATAATTTTATTCATTGTAAGATGCCAAGGAATTGAATTGTTTCCTATACCCAACAACATAATGTCAAGTGATGGTTGCAAATGGAGGAACTGTAATTTTCTATGGAAAATGCCATAATATCAAGCTATTTATGGTGGAATATCTATTGAATAGTCCAATGCTTTCCATCCCAATGGGAGGTGCTGATTTTGTACTAGGAGTACAATGGTTACAATCTTTGGAGATAGCAGCATTTGATTTTCAAGAAATTTTCTTGAAAATTTTTTCATAAGGAAAGGAAATCAAATTATGGGGTATCATAGGGAAGCTAGGAAAGATAATAAGCTCTAATGTAATGACAAAGCTTCTGAAGAAAGAACAATGACGCGTAATTGCACAATTATGCTCATTATAAGTTCCAACATCAGAATCATCTATTTCTCCAAATCTCCAAAGAGTCTTGGTGAATCATTCCAAGGTTTTTAATACTCCCAAAGGACTCCCACCTATTCATTATCATGATCATGCTATTCATTTGATTCCAGGAAGTGTTCCTACAAACATTTGACCTTACAGATATCCTTATGTCCAAAAGAGTCAAATTGAACTTATGATTGCAAAAATGTTAGAGGCTGGTATAATTCAACCTAGTCAAATTTTTTTCTCTGCTCCAGTAGTATTGGTGCACAAGAAGGATGGATCATGACACATGTGTCTAGATTATAGGGATCTCAATAAGATCACTATTAAATATAAATTTCCCATTCTTATGATTGATGAATTGTTGGATGAATTACATGGGGAAATTTATTTTACCAAGTTGGATCTTTGTTCAAGATACCATCAAATTAGAATGAAGACTGAAGATATTCTGAAAACAGCATTTCGAACTCATGAGGACCATTCTAAATTTTTTGTCATGCCTTTTTTTCTTACCAATGCACCTTCTACATTTCAAGGGTTGATGAATTCCATTTTCAAACCCTTCCTTAGAAAATTTGTGCTAGTATTTTTTGATGATATACTAATCTACAATAGGTGTTGGAAGGATCATGTTCAATATTTTTACAGGGTGCTCAAACTATTGGAGGAGAAGCAATTATTTGCAAAAACATCCAAATTTTTCTTTAGAGTACAAGAGGTGGAATATCTGGGTCATATTTTATCTCACAAGGGTGTTAAGGTAGACCCTAACAATATCTAAGCCATTAAGGAATGGAAATTCCCCACAACCATAAAGCAGTTGCGTGGATTTCTTGGGTTAACAGGGAATTATCACAAGTTTTTTAAGAATTATGGGAGAATAGCAACACCTCATGGACTCTTGAAGCAACTAAGGCATTTGAACATCTTAAAGAGGCAATGTGCCTAGCACCAGTCTTAGCTATGCTAGACTTCACAAAAACCTTTATTATGGAATGTGATGCCTTGGGAAATGGAATTGGTGTTGTTTTAATGCAAGAAGAAATACCCATTGATTTTGAAAGTCATTCAACCAAAGAAAAGTATTCAAAAAAAGCTATTTATGAGAAGGAAATGTTCGCAATACTACATGCACTAAAGAAATGGAGACCTGACCTAATGGGAAGAAACTTAAAGGTAAAAACTAATTGTGATAGTCTTAAAAACTTTTTGGAACAGTGAATATCTTTGGAAGAGTAGAAAAAATGGGTCACAAAGATGTTGGGTTATGACTTTGAAATCATATACAAAAAAGGGAAGCTAAATGTTGTTGCAGATGCACTCTCAAGAAAGGATGAAGAGGTGGAAGCATTGCTTTGTGCCATTTCTATTATCCAACTAGATTGGATAACCGAAGCAAGGGATGAATGGAAGAAGGACGAAGAAGTTTGGACACTCATTCAAAAGTTGCAGCAAGATCCTAGTACATATGATACATTTATTTGAAAAAATTATTCCTTATGGTACAAAGATCACTTATATATTTGCAAGAATTCCCAACTAAAACAAAAGATTCTTTTGGAATTTCACACTTCTCGTTTAGGAGGACACTCGAGATTTTTAAAAACTTGCCACAGGGTGAAGAAAGATTTTTTTGGGATGGCTTTAAATCTGATATTCAAAATTTTGTGGCAGAATTTTTGGTTTGCCAAAAAAATAAAGTTGAGAAAATTAAGTCCCAGGGTATTCTACAACCTTTATCCATTCCAAGTCAACATTGGGAGGAGATTTCAATGGATTTTATCACAAGTTTACCTAAGTCCAAAGGAAGGAGTGTCATCATGGTGGTAGTTGATAGAATTACCAGGTATGCACACTTTTCTGCATTATCTCATCCATTTAAAGAAAGTACAGTTGCTACTACATTTATGGAAACAATTCAAAAGCTACATGGAAACCTGAAGATTATTGTAAGTGACAAAGATCCCATTTTTACAGGAAATTTTTGGACGGAATTATTTTCTTGTTTGGGTACTCAACTAGCTCATAACTCATCTTATCATCCTCAATCCAATGGTCACACAGAGATAGTAAATAAATGTTTGGAAGGATATATTCATTGTTTTGTATTTTAGAAGCAAGAAAAATGAGTCAAGTGGTTACCTCTCGCTGAATGGTTGTATAACACTTCCTTCCATACTGCAACAAAAATGACCACATTTATGGCAGTTTATAGATATCATCCACCATCCATCACATCTTATTTAAGGGAAAATTCTAGGGTTCAAGCAGTGGATGATCACATTGAGCATCAACAAGAAGTTGTCCAACTCTTAAAGGATAACCTAAATTTGGCACAAAATCGAATGAAAAAATAGGCAGATCAACATCATAATGAGAGAATTTTTAATGTGGGAGACTGGGTATTTTTACGGCTACAACCATACAAACAAATGTCCCTCAAGCAAGCTAAGAAGGATAATAAATTACAAGGTGTTGCAAAAGATTGGTACTATCTCATAGAAATTGGAGCTTCCTACATCTTCATGAGTGCATCTATCTTTCCATGTTTCATTCTTAAAAAAGGTTATAGGGGACAAGCTTCCACTTCAAACAATATTGCCAAAACTTGATAAGGAAGGAAAAATCATATTAAAACTTGAAGTAGTCACGGAAAAAAGAACTCAATAGTTATGAAATCGATCAATTTTAGAGTATCTCATCAAATGGAAGAACTTACCCACTAAATATTCTACATGGGACGATGAGACGTTTATACAGAAGCACCCAGAGCTACTCAAGCATTGAGGACACACATTTTTGAAGGACAGGAGCATGTTAGGTCCCTATATTACTAGTATAGTCCCTAATTTTTGTTAGTGTAACCCCCTTATTGTTATTATTTTACCCTTATAACCCCCATATTGTTATTATTGTGCCCTTACATTATTATTGTTAGGTCGGATAGGATTACATTGTGGCCCCATGGACTCCTATATATATAGAGGAGGTTTTGTCATTTATATCATTGAAGAATTGTTCATTTATGTAATGTATTGGAGGTTTCCCCCTCGAAGTGATTGATTTCTAAGGTGTTGATCTCTCTTTTGTTCTATTTTTGGAGCTCGCTTCATAACATAACCACCCTTCAGGTGCATTAACTATAGATATATCCGAACTTTGAGACATATCCAACTCAAAATGGTAATCTGACCTATGAGAGATTCCAACATTTTCTGGTCCCAAATATGAACTGCATACATTTTGTCCATGAAATAACATTTCATTCCACATACGCTTGTCTATTCTTCTTTTTTTGAAAGGAGGTCCCAATTCTTCAAATAATTCAGCACCTGACAATACATTCACAAATGCATGTGCATTTTCATCTTGTTTTTTATAAGGCCAATTTCTGTAGTTGTTAGAGTAACCGTTACTACTAGGCTTATCATTATATGCAGGAATAGTAGAAATATTGTCAATGATAGGCAAGAAACTTTCGGAACATTCTTTGTTAGTGTTCAACCTATGAACACTGTTAGTCTGAATTAGCTTAGGAAAATATGATAAGAACTCTTCATGCCAAGGTTGGTAATTTATTCCAATCATGGATTGGTGATTTACTCCAAGTGTGTTAGACGTTGAAAGAACATCATCCCCAAGAGAAGACATAAAACTCTTACCTAAAATCTGTAGCGGTTTTGTTTCAATATGACTAGCTGTAAGACTCCAACATGCATCGGAGAACTCTCTAGGATCACAGACATATGTTTTGATATTTGCAAAACATGAAAAAAGTCTTAGGTACATATATAGGTTGGTTTGGGAATGTGGTTCACATGAAAAGTAATAGGGAATGGATTTAGTGTAAAACTTTTATAAGATCGGGACTCAAATAATGAGAGAGAGAAAAAAACTTTTATATTCAATGTAAAACACATGCATTATCTTATAATTTTGATATTTTCTCTTCTTTCCAACTTAGTCCATCCTTCTAGAAAAATCCCTTTTAATGAAGAAGATACAACCATAGTGATCCACTCATATTTGTTCACCAAGAACTATTCCATTTTAGACTTATATATCTCAAAACTATGCTCATTGAATTTATGTATCTATATCTTTAAACTGCTCAATTATTTTATTACACCATAGGAATCATTTCGATATATCTCCCATTTTAATGAGATCTATCACATTTTGAGGAAAACCTATTAGCCATAAATCTCTCCCATTGAAACTGTTAGGTCGCTATATCACTAGTATAGTCCCTTATTATTGTTAGTGTAACCCCCTTATTGTTATTATTGAACCCTTGTAACCCCCATTTTATTATTATTGTGCCCTTAAATTAGTATTGTTAGGTCGGCTAGGATTACATTGTGGCCCACTAGGATTACATTATGGCCCCATGGACTCCTATATCTAGAAAGGAGGTTTTGTTCATTGGTATCATCCAAGAGTTGTTCATTTATGTAATGTATTGTAGGTTGCCCCCTCGAAGTGGCTCATTTCTAAGGCGTTGATATCTCTTTTCTTCTATTTTTTGAGCTGGTTACACAACATTTGGTATCAGAGCTTTGGATTCTAGGGTATCGCTGCTCCAAACAGGTCATCGTGGCATTTTCGCTATAACGTTTTTTCTACAAAGCTTCAGAAGCTGAAATTTTTAGGGTGCGAAGTTGAAATCTTGAGGAATTTTTTCTAAAAATTTCAGAGCTTGGTTCGCAATATTTTCGGAGATATGATCTGTGGAAGTTAGGTTTTTTTTCAGGCTCCTAAACAGGTTATCGTTGCATTTTCGCTATAACAAATTTTCTACGAAGGTTCAGAATCTGAAATTCATATGGTACGAAGCTAAAATCCTAAGGAAATTCATCAAAAAATTTCAGAGCTTGGTTCAAAATATTTTTGGAGATAGGATCTGTGGAAGGTAGTGCTTTTTTAGGCTCTTGAATTTCATCTCAAAGAGGTGATCGTGGGAAAAGTTCAATAACTCTCTCTCTGGGCATCGGATTGGAGTGCCGTAAAAATTGTTCACAATTACATAGACTTTGGTTTCTTTGCTATCAATTTCAGAGACAAAGGATGAAACAATGACACGTGGCTAGTCGTACAAGTTCGCTCTACTGAACCAGTCCATAATTAGGTCATTGTGGGAGATTGGACACAACTTTGTCTTGGAGAATCCAAATCAAGTCAGACCTGTGGCATTCAAAAGAGAATTTAGAGGGATACTTCAATTCTGAATTTCAGATATTTAAGAGCTGCAATCGCAGAGATAATACAATTTCAATATCGAGCTCCTCAAAGCAAGTAAAAGGTGTGTATTTTTTTTCCGAATTGCATAAGTCTTGTTTGAAGAATCAAGTTGAATTGATTGCAAGGGCCTATTGTAGAATAGATATCAATATTGGAGTCTAAAATGGCCCATAAAAAGAATTCAACGCCCATTAAGCCTTTAGAAGGCTCTACTATGACTCATGAAGACGAAGAATGGCAACATGACATATCAAAATTACAAGAGCAAGTGCAACAAATTTCGCTCTCGCAAAGAACAACAAAAAATGAAATGGAAGTTTTGAAGAAGGGTGTGGAAACTAAGATGGATGGTTTGAAGAAAGGCATGGAAGCTAAGATTAATGGTTTGGAAGCTAAGATGGATGGCATGGAAGTGGGCATGGAAGCTAAGATGGATGACATGGAAGCTAAGATTGATGAAAAAATGAAAGACAACATGGAAAACATGAAGAAAGATCTAAAAGTAGAGATCGAAAGTTTGGGAAAGTTGATACAAGAAATGTTTCCTAATGGTGAAAATATAGTAGAGGAAACTCATGATGAGAACAAAATAAATGTTAATCGTGATTTCATAACCTCTAATGTTGGCGGGAAGAACCACCATATTCCAAAAATGGATATGAGGAAGTTTGATGGAAAGGATCCTGTAACATGGATACTACAGATGGAGCAATATTTTGATCTTCATAATGTGCAAAACACACAAAAGGTACGCATTGCAACTTTACATTTAGAACAAAATACATTTGTATGGTATCGATGGCTTTGCTCCCGTAAAAAAATTGTCACTTGGTGAATTTTTACGGAGGAAATGATAGCACATTATGAGGATACAAAGAGCAACACCTTCTTTAGCCAATTGATAAATCTCAAACAAAAGGGTTTAGTGGGGCAGCACATTGAGGACTTCCAAAAATTGAATATAAGGGTAACTGATATTCCAGAGGAACACATGATCGATCTCTTCATGGGCACTTTAAAGGATAACATCCAACATGAAGTTCGTGTTTTGGAACCGGATTCATTGGAGAAGGCATTCAGGTTGGCAAGAAAAGTTGAATGTAAAATAATGGCGACAAGGAAGCCTACCACTCAATTATATAAATAAGGAAGTGTTGCTACGCCTAGATTTCCACAACCTACAAGGTTGACACCACAACAATTGGAAGAAAAAAGAGCAAAAGGGCTTTGCTACAGTTGTGATAGCAAATACACTAAAGGTCATAAGTGTGCTGAGAAGAAATTATTTTACATAGATTGTAAAGAGGAAGAAGAAAATGAACAAGAAGAGGATATACACCAGGAACCAACCCTAGAAGAGGAAGAAATGAATCCAACCATATCGTGTAATGCACTGGCAGGAATTACCACTCCTCAAACTCTAAAGATACAAGGAAAAATCAAGAAGAAAAAGGTAATAGTGTTGATTGATTCAGGTAGCACCCATAATTTTATTCATTGTAAGGTAGCCAAGGAATTAAATTGTTTCCTATACCCAGCACCAGAATGTCAAGTGATGGTTGCAAATGGAGGAACTATAAAATTCTCTGGAAAATGCCATAATATCAAGCTAACCATGGGGGAATATGTATTGAATAGTCCAATGCTTTCCATTCCTATGGGAGGTGCTGATGTTGTACTAAGAGTACAATGGTTACAATCTTTGGGGACGGTAGCTTTTAATTTTCAAGAACTTTTCTTGAAATTTTTTTCAGAAGGAAAGGAAGTCGAATTACGGGGTATTGAAGGGAAGCAGGGAAGGATAATAAGCTCTAATGTCATGACAAAGCTTCTAAAGAAAGAACAACGAGGCGTAATTGCACAATTATGCTCACTAGAAGTTCCGACATCAAAATCATCTATTTCTGCAGATCTCCAACAAGTCTTGGACAATCATTCCAAGGTGTTTGAAACTCCCAAGGACTCCCACCTATTCATGATCATGATCATGCTATTCATTTGATTCCAGGAAGTGTTCCTCCAAACATCAGGCCTTATAGATATCCTTACTTCCAAAAGAGCGAAATTGAACGTATGATTGCAGAAATGTTAGAGGCGGGTATAATTCAACCTGGTCAAAGTTCTTTCTCTGCTCCTGTAGTATTGGTACACAAGAAGGATGGATCATGGCGAATGTGTCCGGATTATAGGGAGCTCAATAAGCTCACCATTAAAGACAAACTTCCCATTCCTGTGATTGATGACAAAGCTTCTAAAGAAAGAACAGCGAGGCGTAATTGCACAATTATGCTCACTAGAAGTTCCAACATCAAAATCATCTATTTCTGCAGATCTCCAACAAGTCTTGGACAATCATTCCAAGGTGTTTGAAACTCCCAAAGGACTCCCACCTATTCGTGATCATGATCATGCTATTCATTTGATTCAAGGAAGTGTTCCTCCAAACATCAGGCCTTATAGATATCCTTACTTCCAAAAGAGCGAAATTGAACGTATGATTGCAGAAATGTTAGAGGCGGGTATAATTCAACCCAGTCAAAGTTCTTTCTCTGCTCCTGCAGTGTTGGTACACAAGAAGGATGGATCATGGCGAATGTGTCCGGATTATAGGGAGCTCAATAAGCTCACCATTAAAGACAAATTTCCCATTCCTGTGATTGATGAATTATTGGATGGATTACATGGAGCAATTTATTTTACCAAGTTGGATCTTCGTTCAGGATATCATCAAATTAGAATGAAGACTGAAGATATTCCAAAAACAGCATTTCAAACTCATGAGGGTCATTATGAATTTTTGGTCATGCCTTTCGGCCTTACCAATGCACCTTCTACATTTCAAGGGTTGATGAATTCCATTTTCAAACCCTTCCTTAGAAAATTTGTGCTAGTATTTTTTGATGATATGCTAATCTACAACAGGTCTTGGAAGGATCATGTTGAACATGTTGACAGGGTGCTCAAACTATTGCAGGAGAAACAATTATATGCAAAAAAATCCAAATGTTTCTTTGGAGTACGAGAGGTGGAATATCTGGGTCATATTGTATCTCACGAGGGTGTTAAAGTAGACCCTAACAAAATTAAAGCCATTAAGGAATGGAAAGTCCCCACAACCATAAAGCAGTTGCGAGGATTTCTCGGGTTAACAGGGTGTTATCGCAAGTTTGTTAAGAATTATGGGAGAATAGCAGCACCTCTAACAACATTATTGAAGAAAGATGCATTTTCATGGACTCCTGAAGCAACTAAAGCCTTTGAACGTCTTAAGGAGGCAATGTGCCATGCACCGGTCTTAGCTACGCCAGACTTCACAAAAACCTTTATTGTGGAATGTGATGCCTCAGGAAATGGAATTGGTGCAGTTTTAATGCAGGAAGGAAGAGCCATTTCTTTTGAAAGTCGTCCAATCAAAGGAAAGTATTTACAAAAACCTGTTTATGAGAAGGAAATGTTAGCAATACTGCATGCACTAAAGAAATGGCGAACTTACCTAATGGGAAGACACTTCAAGGTAAAAACTGATCATGATAGTCTTAAACACTTTTTTGGAACAAAGACTATCTTCAGAAGAGCAGCAAAAATGGGTCACAAAGATGTTGGGTTATGACTTTGAAATAATCTACAAAAAAGGAAAGCTTAATGTTGTTGCAGATGCACTCTCTAGAAAGAATGAAGAGGTGGAAGCATTGCTTTGTGCCATTTCTATTATCCAACCAGATTGGATAACTGAAGCAAGAGATGAATGGAAGAAGGACAAAGATGTGTGGATACTCATTCAAAAGTTGCAGCAAGATCCTAGTACATCTGATACATTTAGTTGGAAAAATGATTCCTTATGGTACAAAGATCGCTTATATCTTTGTAAGAATTCCCAACTAAAACAAAAGATTCTTCTGGAATTGCACACTCCTCCTTTAGGAGGACACTCGGGATTTTTAAAAACTTACCACAGGGTGAAGAAATAATTTTTTTGGGATGGCCTTAAATCTGATATTCGAAAGTTTGTGGTGGAATGTTTGGTTTGCCAGCAGAATAAAGTGGAAACAATTAAGACCCAAGGACTTCTACAACCTTTATCCATTCCAAGTCAACGTTGGGAGGATATTTCAATGGATTTTATCACAGGTTTACCTAAGTCCGAAGGAAAGAGTGTCATCATGGTGGTAGTTGATAGACTTACCAAGTATGCACACTTTTGTGCATTATCTCATCCATTTAAAGCAAGTACGGTTGCTACTACATTTGTGGACAGAATTCAAAAGCTACATGGAAGCCCAAGGGTTATTGTGAGCGACAGAGATCCCATTTTTACGGGAAATTTTTGGACAGAGTTATTTTCCTCTTTGGGTACTAAATTAGCTCATAGCTCATCTTATCATCCTCAATCTGATGGTCAAACTGAGATAGTAAATAAATGTTTGGAAGGATATCTTCGTTGTTTGTATCTGATAAACAAACACAATGGGTCAAGTGGTTACCTCTCGCTGAATGGTGGTATAACACTTCCTTCCATACTGCAGCAAAAATGACCCCATTTGTGGCACTTTATGGATATCATCCACCATCGATCACATCATCTTTAAGGGAAAATTCGAAGGTTCAAGCAGTGGAAGATCACATCGAGCATCAGCAAGAAGTTCTCCAACTCTTAAAGGATAACCTGAATTTGGCACAAAATCGAATGAAACAACAGGCAGATCAACATCGTGGCGAGAGAAGTTTTGATGTAGGAGATTGGGTATTTTTACGGCTACAACCATACAAACAAATGTCCCTCAAGCAAGCAAAGAAGGATAATAAATTATCGCCAAAGTACTATGGTCCTTACAAGGTGTTGCAAAATAATGGTACTATGGCATACAAATTGGAGCTTCCTGCTTCTTCGCGAGTACATCCAGTTTTCCATGTTTCATGCTTAAAGAAGGTTATAGGTGAAAATCTTCCAGTTCAAACAGTATTGCCAGAACTTGATGGGGAAGGTAAAATCATATTGGAACCTGAAGCAGTCATGGAAAAAAGAACTCGACAACTACGGAATCGATCAATTTCAGAGTATCTCATCAAGTGGAAGAACTTACCCACTGAAGATTCTACATGGGAGGATGAGAATTTTATACGAAAGCACCCAGAGCTACTCAAGCGTTGAGGACAACACTTTTTTTGAAGGAGAGGGGCATGTTAGGTCCCTATATTACTAGTATAGTCCCTTATTGTTGTTAGTGTAACCCCCTTATTGTTATTATTGTACCCTTGTAACCCCCATTTTGTTATTATTGTGCCCTTAAATTATTATTGTTAGGTGGGCTAGGATTACATTGTGGCCCACTAGGATTACATTATGGCCCCATGGACTCCTATATATAGAAAGGAGGTTTTGTGAATTGTATCATCCAAGAATTGTTCATTCATGTAATGTATTGGAGGTTTCCCCCTCGAAGTGGCTTATTTCTAAGGCGTTGATATCTCTTTTCTTCTCTTTCTGGAGTTGGTTACACAACAATAGTGAGGAAAATTAGAACTGTGGACTAAAGCTAAGATGCCAAGATAATCAGGTGAGAATGAGAAAATAGCCTAAATACCTTTTTCCTCTCTGATTTGGCATAAAATTAGCTACGAAAACCATGAAGCAACTTTGGCCAACAACAAAAACCAACGAATCAAAAAGAGAGGTGCTAATTATGTAAAAAACATGCAAGGTGAAACAACAAATAAACCTCCTACCTAAAACATACCAGCAAAATCCTTTTCCCAACATCTCTTTATTGGTGCAACAACCCAATCAAGCCCTGATGGGAAAAAACCATGAGTATTCTCACCATGATCGAAGGGCCAAAGAGACAGAATTCAATGCAATTTTTCAAGGTTAGAGTTAGGGTTTGTAGCCAGAGCTGAGCGGGGAAGAAAAGTTGTGGGAGAAGAATGAAAACGTCAGCAACGAATAGCGATGAGATAGTTACCTCAAATGACTCTTCACAACCTTTGTCGTTAGATAAACCCTCTGACGCATGGATGGTGAGGATATATCAAACTATCTGGTATGTTGGGATCTATCCAATGCATGGAAACTACTATCATGAAGGTCTACGGAGTTCTGGGTGATAAATAAATTTACCATTACCATAATTAGGGTGAACCTAACTATGTGATTGATGATGCTTAGATCCATATATAGATATATCCGTCGAACCTAACTATGTACACTTGTTATATATAGTTATATTGGATACAAAAAATATACAGATATATGCACCAGACTAATGTAATGTGTATGCTTTTTATATATAGCTATATTGGATAAAAACAACGCCCACATATATTTTATATGAAAATAACACATATAAATAGCCGACATTGATCACCCTGTGCCATATTTCCAACTTCATCATTGTTGTTTAAATTTTTTATGAAACTGTCATGTACAAATAAATTATAAGTCAGTCTCATGTACATGGTAAGGGATATGTGAATATCTCCATAAGAAAAAGGGTCTAAAGAGGTTTTTTTATCTCTTATTTATTTAAATAAATTTTAACTTCGGATGGTGATAATTGTTACAATGTGTGGAGAGGGAGATATGTGTAGGAGAATGCAAGTGTAAAGGGAATTTATAACCTCAATTCATAGTTTAATGATATTTAACATTTACTTATTACATTTATACAAATTTTATTAAGGTAAGACTTTTTTTAGTTTTCATTTTCTATGATTAAATATTTGGAAAATTTTCGAAGTTTTTTAGTAAATTATTTGGAAATGTTTACAATTAAGATATTACCAATAATATATAATAATAATAATTACAACAATAATAATGTCGTAGAACTGTGTGGAAAGAAACAAATTACGGAAATGGACAACTTCAATTATCATAATATAACCTTTAATGAGTTAATAGGTATCTTTGTGTAATTAGGCATATGCGCAGTCTTGCAGATTAAGTCCACTGTGCAGGGGAAGATTGGAATCTTTCATCGCCTGAATATTTATACTCTGAATAATGAAATCTTACCATACAAGGAGTTTTTTTTTAAGAGAAATTCCTCTCATAATTAATTTTTTAAAGGTTACATAGAGCAAAGCAAGGCCAATCAAACTCAGGAACATGTAAATTGATATATCACTTTCATTTTGAAGTATAGAAAAAACAACATTTACTCAATTGAGTACCGATGTCTATTATCTATAACAAAATTATTAGCAATAATATTAGCAATAAAAACTTTTGGTGAAAAGTTTGTGTTGTCAAAGTGATACGAAGGTGTCTTTTTCCTTCTGAGATTACTGAATGACATATGTTTTACTCAATTGGCTACTGATATCTATTATTTATAACTAAAATATTAGCTATAATATTAGCAGTTAGTGAAAAAAACATAAATCCACACAAAAACATTTCCATAAGGGCATAAACAAATAGATATTTGAAATATTTGAAAATAAGAAATATTTACACAATATTAGCAATAACTTTGCATATGTCTCCAGATATAACGTTTTCGGAGGAAGTTTTTCAGACGTCATTGTGTGGAGCAACTGGTTTGGAGCAATCATCAACTAAGACAGAGATGTAGAGGAAATGAGGACCCCACATAATTAGTTGTAGAGAGAGGGATATGTGCATTATTTATCGCTAAAATATTAGCGACAATTTCGTATAAGACCAGTAGTTGCTTTGCTCTTATTGTGAACAACAAATATGCAGTGTTTAATATTAATATATTAGCAATAAATTCCTTTAGTTCCAAGTGTGGCGATCCAAACATCGAAATATATCTCTGCAAAATGGACTTCCTATGCACTTCCACACATATGCCTTATTTGAAACATATTAGCATAAAAATATAGTGTGTGTGAACGAAGCTTTGCATACGTCATTGTGAGGAGCAAGCAATGTGGAACAAAAATGGTGATAAATTTGGGTGAAATATGCACTCGCAAACACATCCAAATTCAATATTAATGCAATTTTATAGCAAATCACTTAAATAAAAATAGTTATAACTAAAATATGAGAAATAATATATTTAGTTAGTACAAAGTGCATATATCCTCACAAATACCACTTCCATACAAGAGCTTTCACAAACAGATATTCAGAATATTCAAAATATGAAAATAAACATTATTTACAGTTAAAAAATATGTAATAACTTCGTTTATGTCAATGACTTACTAAAATAGCTACTTTATTTGGTATAGTATAGCCATGGGCTGAGACATAAATGTTTGCAAAATGCAAACCCATTTAATTAGGTGTAGAGACAAGAAAATACATATTATTTATTACAAATTGAAAGCTTCCTCCACACAATGAATTTCTTTTGCAATTCCATACATATTAAAATAGTATTGACAACATAACCATAAAGTATGCATTTTTAATACTAAAATATATAATCAATTAAATAATAATCTAAGCATAGATAATGTTATTGAACAAATATGCCTTATTTAATACTAAATAAAATATTATCAATAAAAATATTTTCGTGCTAAGTGAGGCAATCCACACATTCAAAGCTTCCACCACACAATACAACCCATCCAAACTTCCACACATATGCATAATTATTTACAATTAAAATATTATCAATAATATAACCATAAAGTGTTCATTTTTAATGCTAAACTATTAGCAACAAAATCCTTTAATGCCAATGTAGGCTAAAAACATTTATGTGAAGAGAACCAATTAAATATTAGTAGAGATAAGGAAACTACAGAATGAAAATTTTCAAGCTTTTTCCACACAATGGACTTTTTAATTATTATTTAGGAACATTTTCCATGACTATGAAAGTAGTTATAAGAAAGGAATTGTGCAGATATGGTTTTTTGTGCGTGGACTCCAAAGGTTATGCGGGGAACAAATGCAAGTGTAGAATTTTTGTGGAATGAGGAAAATGCCGAGGATAATTTTAATTTTAATTTATTTTTATATTTTCTTTAATTCATTTGGTTGAATACGAAAGTGCATACAATGGAAGCTTGATATCTTAGACGACAAAATGATTAGTTGTGCGGAAAAAGCTTTGCAGACCAAAAAAAGGACACTAAAAGGTCATTTTTCATTATGTTTCTATGGAGATGGTAATAATCACATATAGAAAATGTGTAATAACAAAAATAAAATTTTAATCCCACATTAACGATTCACCTTTGCCGATTTCTAGTTCACATTTTCCAGTTTTTGAGTTGATGAGCTTGTTTTGTAAGACCCATTGTATGCACAAGTGAAAATTCTCCTTAATGTTATATTTTTTAGTATAAATAGTTTCATTTTAATTTATTTTAGCTAAAAAAGACAATAATTGTGAACTATAAGCAAAATGGTTACTAATTCTGCAAAATAAATTGTATGGAGGCAACAATGATGAGAAATTGCAAGTGTGAAAAACACTCTTGAATCATTGTGAAGACAAATGAATATGCTCCACACTATTATCCTTTAGGAATAAATAGTTTCATTTTAATTTATTTTAGATAAAATTGATCATAATTATAAAAAAATGCAAAACAATTACTGATTTTACAAAAGAATCTGCACAGAGGTGACAATAACGAGAAAATGCAAGTGTGAAAAACACTCTCCAAAGAATATGTGCAAAATTGGCTTTATAACGACATATTTCAAATGAAAAATTAAATATCAAACCCATTCTAATGATGAAATGAAAAACAAACACTCCCTTGATTAATTAATCGACAGTAGAGGCACAGCCTATGTTGCATTGTAGTTATTCCTCGTATTGATAATTCCAAGTCATAATATGGAAACAAATATTTGTTAATAGAAGTTTTTTTTTGTTTATTTAAGAAATTTCATAGAAATTTTCAATAGTCCTTATTATCATGAAATGGTATTTTTAATATAAAAATTAATAAATCTCTATACCCCGCCACCTAGTAAGATATCATTGGATCACAAAAATCATAGCTTGCAGGTTGAGGAGGAAATAGATGTACTGAAATGGGTGGTGATAATTTTGTATTAGGAGTCCATTGGTCTCAATATCTTTCTATGATATTTTAATTAAAAAAAAAAAAATTAATCTTATATTTTTTTGATGGAAACCCTTTATAGTGATAATCTTTGATAGCATGGAAAAATTACTAAATAGAGACACCATAGTATATATGCAAAATTATGTTAATTTGATGTTCGAAAATCTATATCATGTTATGCAACCAGGTCAAAAAATAGAATAAAAGGTACATCAACAACTTAAAAATCGTCCTATTTGAGGGGGAAACCTCCTTTACATTACGTAAATGAAAAATTCTTGGATGATACCAATGATAAGACATCCTTGGTATATATAGGGGTATATGGGGTCACAATATAATTAGAGCCTACAAATCAATAATAGTGTAAGGGAACAACAATAAAAATGTTGGGCTTCTATGGGGCACAAAAATAAAAATAGGGGCTATAATAAAAATAAGAATAAGGGGAATATACAAGTATTATAAGGACCTAAAACACCTCTCTTCTTCAAAAAAGTGTTTCCTTAACTGCTTGAGTAGTTCTAGATGCTTCTCTACAAAATTATCATCCTCCAATGTGGAATCTTTAGCAGGTAAGTTCTTCCACTTAATGAGATACTTTGAAATTAATATATTTTGAAGTTGTGGGGTTCTTGTTTTGATGACCGCTTCAGGCTCAAATATTTTTTTTCCTTCTTCGTCAAGTTCTAGCAACACTGCTTGAATTTGGATCTTGTCACCGATAATATTCTTTAATGATGAAACATGGAAAACTAGGTGTACTCGAGGAGATGTATGCAACTCCAATTTGTATGCCATAGTACCAATATTTTGTAACACATTTTAAGGACCATAATATTTGGGTGACAATTTATTATCATTTTGTTAACAAGTTTAGACCCACCAAAATTTAGGGGATCTTCCTGATATGAAGTTCCAATTAGACCTTACACCATTTGGTGTAGGAGTCCTATCGGAAAAGAAGGCTCGATTGCCTTATTATTAAAGATATGCCTTGGCTCTTGCTTTTAAGAAGAGCGAGTGAAGAAAATGTACTTTTGCAAACAAAGGGGGTTGTGCCTGGTGAGTGTCTGATTGTAAGTGTGTCCAGGTTCTTGTAATGCAAAGGGGGAGAAAGAGAAAATTCAGCCTCTAAGAGAGAGTTAATAGTACCATTGAGGAAGAGACACACGCGAACCGAAAGATTCCATCTAACACCCAATGGAATAGTGCACAACATATGCGAAGTTCATTACACACAAAAAATTAAGAAATATATGTCCAATATCATGTGGAATAGTCCAAAAGGATGAGACACCAATTATACACACAATAATATGAGGAATATGTTTCTAATATCCCACGTAATAGTCCACAAGGATGGGACAACATTTGCAACCACTACAACACATTCTCAACAAGTAAAGAAGTAAAATAACCAAAACAGTTTAGTTGTCTTAGTACATGTGAAAAAAAACATGAAGTATAAACGTCCAAAGAATAGTCTTAAAAGAATTCATAAGTCATGCATGAAGAACGTGTTGTACTTGAAAGGATTATTTTATTAATTAAAAGTTCTTTGACACATAAATATAATGAGCATCACTACCTCTAATACTGGAGCATTGGAGCAACTCGTTGCTCCACAAAAGAACTAGATATTTTTGTTATTGCTTTGCTACCAGTGGAGCCAAGATGAAAATTCCTTTGCTCATACAATGAGGGATTTATATAACCAAGGGTGACTCTTTCACTACCCTCACGACTATTTTACTTCCCATGAATTTTCAACTTACATTGACTCTTTACATTCATGTGTGTCCTTTGGACTTCCACTTTACAATACATTTTTTTACAATGAACATGCTATACAATAGTGATGTGGCAGCATAACCGCCCATGACATGACATGACAATACACTGATGACATGGAACTCTTGATGACATGGAAATGTAAATCTATAAATATTTATAAGAGTTGAGTGTCTTCATGAAAGAACTCTCCTTCACTCATTTGCATGCCTTGGTGATAGGGAGTCTTCAATGATCTCAAGTCTTGGAAAGTGGTCGTAAACTGGTGTATTTCACTTTCTCTTAATAAATCATCTTGTAAGTTCAGCTTCAAGAGTGTATTTAAACATGATTTCCTCCTTCTTCTCCTTGTTTATCATCTCAAAATAACTTTATAGAGAACTTATTCCTTCAATTCAGTCATGAAAAGACAACATTAATTTGAAAACCCCTAGCCTAAGATGATGCATTCTTATCCATGAAATGAGCTCAGGATAAGCGACAGGATGGGAAATGAGGCTTAATTACTACGTAGTTTCATAGTTGATGTAGGCAAGGGGTAGCCTTGAGCCTTGAGACTATGCAGTGCACAATTCAGGCTAGATGATTGTGCATTTTCGAAGTTAGTGGCTATAGGGAACAAAGACAAGAGCTAGGGAAGCTAAATGCGCAGTTTAGGAGGTGAAGGACTTCAGGGTAACTGCATAGTGCATAGCTCTAAGGATCGAGGGATAATATTATGTCTTTAGGTTGCGAAGTGCATAGTTCAAGCCAAGTTGGAGGCCCTAACTATGTAATTCTAGAGGTTAAGGTCTAGTACTGGTCACCATACTACGTAATGGATCAGTCTTAGGAAGATATTAATTCGTAATTCACAACACCAAGAAATAAGGTAACTACCAGTGGACTGATACTTCGTAGTGCGTAACTTAGGGAAGGCATGGAGAAGCTAAGTTTCTTTGTCGAGATTTTTTCTATAAAATGAAAAAGTGTGGAATCAATGAGATTAATGTTAATAGTGATGTACTTCAACTATGATCACACACTTATAATCCTTGACAACTCCAACAATACAAATCATCCAATAAATACAAAAAAAAACATTCTCCTTCATGTGACAACTTTATGAATAGTTATGACAAGTGTGACACCAAAGATACACTTTATGATGACCGTTACGACACTTCTATGATGGTACCCAAAACTTTGGAAATGAGTGCGATGAATATTTACAAGGTTAAAAAAAATCATTTACACAAATATGACCCCTGAAACTGATGGGACAATCTCATACATTACCTGTGACAACTGACATGCCAAAAGATGACACTTTACCTATCTTGTGAAAGGGGTCACAACACTTCAAGAAAAGAAATGAAATGAACTTCGAATTTTGCAAAATCCATAGAAAGGACAAGGAAGGCTCCAAAATTTAGTATAGGCTAAAATTTTGGAGGGGGTTGTACAGGCTACAACACTTGGTGACACATTGGTAGTATTCCAGCTTCTCTGTTGAAGTTAAATTCTTTTGTGTAAGGCTTTGGATCCTCAAGGAGTATTAGTTCATCATGGAGATCGATTTTGGTTTCCCCTCTTACCTCGTGAATAGAACGATTTCCCATTATGCCACATCGGTTTAACTCAAAGAATATTCAACTTGATCACAAAGTTTCAACAAGGGAGGGTGATGTAGCTCGCAAGTTTAATAATTTCAGAGTATAGGTTTTCATCTTTGATGTTGCTCCACTTCCAGGAGGCCTAGACAATATCGGTGATGTTTCTCCATTGCCTATGAGCCTGAAAAATACCCTAAAAAAATTTCCTACTTTACATCTATGTGTAAGAAACCTTTTCTTATTTTTCCTTTATTTATTTATTTAAAACAACACTATGCATTGACACATATTTATTTTTTGAAAAAGAGGGATCCCAAATTATTGAGAGCATGAGAGGTTGTTCCTTCAAAAAAGTCTATAGGGTCCTCTAATTTAGTTTTTATCGCTTATATTTTTTCCTCCTCTTGTTTTAATGATTGGATATGCATGAAAACACCAAAACAAGAGAATAAAATTTGGGCACGCTGTTTCCTGATAGACATGAGTTCATGGTTTTCCCAAGAATTTCCTTACTGATGGATCACAATTTCTGTCGAAACATGAAAACATGAAACCAAAAAAACAACAAGAAACAAAAAAATCCAACAAAAGAAGACTATGTACATAGTGTAGGGCACAACCCCAAATTTTCATTAGAAATAATTCTTTAGATCTTGGCCATTGACAGGGAGAGAGTGATTCTTACCGTTAAGTGATTGAAGATGATAGGTGTGTTGGACAAGCTTATTATGCATAGTAAATGGTAAAATATGGAGGAATTCAAAATTGGTGTTTTTTCCTTTGTCCCCATGGGATTTATCCCATTTCAAGACTAGGTCACCCACACTGAAGTAATTATTCCCCAAAAATTTCTTATCAAACCACCCATTGATACGATTTTGATGGAGTAAGATTTTTTCTGGCTTTCAATCTTTCTTCCTCAAGATTTTGAAGGGTGTCCATCCTACGTTTCACTAATAAACATGGTTTTCCTTGGGACTCTTGGGAAAGTTGGAGATCAGGAAAGCAAACATTGGGAGGGAGGATGGTTTCTTTTTTGTATACTAGGAAGTAAGGGGAGGTATTGAGGGAAGGCTTAGGTGTGACTTGGTTGGCCCATAAAGCGTTTACCAAAGTAGAGTTCCAGTGCATTTTCTCAAAGAAAATGTTCATATTAGTGATGTAGATCAAGTTTTTATTCATGGGTTCATCGAGACCATTCCCCTTACGGTAGTATTTACAAAAAATCTTCAATAATATTCCATTTTACAATGTAAAATCATAAGGAATTAATGATGATAAATATGTTTCATTGTAAAAAAAAAGTTACGTAGGAATGCCAAACATGGAAATCATGTTTTGTTGTAGAAAACTGATACTTCCTAATCATTCACTTATTTGAGATGGACTGCTTCTGTCCACTCAGTGAAGTAATTTGTAGCGATGAGAATATAGCGGTGTTTTTTTATATTAATGTCAAGATATTTCACCAATAATATCCAAGCCACATCGTTGCAATGGTTCTTCGACCGTGTTAGGGTGCAGTGGGTTGATTGAATTACCATTCTCACAGGCACACCTTTAATAGATTTGAAATTTGTGGACATAAGCGTGGGAATATTTGAATAGTGTTTACCAATAGTAGCCAACCTGCATGAATTTATGTGTTGTTGTGTTACCCAAAAAATTCTCTTCGATAGGTTCGTCACGAAGATTGTGTACTAGCTTCTCCTAATCATGTGCATCTAAACATCTGAGAAATACTCTATTATAGTGCTTTCTGAAAAGTACCCATGCACCAACTAATAAGATAAATATCTTATCCTTATTTACCTCTTATGTCATGTGGACAAGTGGGAGTGCATGCTTCCATTATTAATGTATTGGTTCACATCTGCATACTAAGAGTTCATGCTAGTACTGGGGTGGTTCACTCGATATCATACATCTCAGTTCATTGCTCCCACCCCGAGGGGTCTTCTTCTTCTAGTCAAGAAAGACCAATTCCCTTGATCGTGTGAACTAGTTTGATTTCTAGGTCATATTCCTACAAACCAGTCATCTAGTTCACCCTTGCTTCACCCAACTCTAGTTGAACGGGTAGTGATATAATGCTAGGTGTGGGACAAAGAAAATGCAATGATTCTGTAGTAAATATTGCTGGAAGTGTGTCACCACATTGTATATTGAAAAATATTTTTCATCCATGACGAGGTAGTTCAGCTGAGGTCCTTGTAGACTTGTGGGCATGAAAGAAATAGGTCTCTCATTGTTTAGATCATTTTTTTGTGTAACTACAATGGAAACAAATGTATCAAAAATAAAGGTATAAAGAAAAAAATACTTGTTGAAATCTGGGATATATAGTGTGGGTGCTTCTATGCTCACCTATTTGATACAGGAAAACGTGCCCTTTTCCCTTTTGTCCCATTTATAAACAACTCTCTTCTTTACCATCTCTTGTATTGGTTTGACAACCTCAACATAGTCATAGATGAATTTGTAGAGGAAATTGATATTCCATAGGAAGGACTCTATGGCATTATTATTCACTGGGTAGTGAATCTGCATGATTTCTTTGAACCTATATGGGTCTACCTTAATTCCACTTTTTAAGATAAAGTGGGCCAAGGGGTTACCCTTCGGCACTGCAAATATGATTTTCTTGGTATTGAAAGATGTCTCGTATTTCCAACATCGCTCGAAAATATTCCTTAAGTGGTGTACATGATCTGACCCCTGGTTGGATAATATGATTAAGTCATCTAGGTAGACCACTATTCACTTCACGAGTAACCCACATAATGTGATTTCCATAGCTTTTTAAAGGTAGCACCAGTTTTAATTAACTCAAATTCCATTCGCTTGAAAGAAAACATTCCCCACTTCATTCAAAACGTATTTTTTAGCCTGTCAGGGTCTGCAACAAAAACCTGGTTGTATATTGAATACCTATCAAGAAAAGAAAACATCTCAGACCCTGAAACTGTTTGTAAGATTTTTTCTATGGATGACACCAAGTAGTTATCCTTATCTGAGGCACGATTAAGATTTCAGAAATTGACAGACAAGCAGATTTCCCAATACTTCTTTCTATCTAGCACCAAATTTGACACCCAAGTTGAGTGTCACACCTTGCAAATGATCCAAGCATCCAAAAACTCATTAATTATTTCTAGATAAGAGGTTCAAGCATGGGATGGAATTTTCTCAATTTTTACTGATATGGCTTGGACCCTTCGTTTATTTGTATCACATGCTGGATGATTTGTGTGTCATAAGTTCTGAGCTCATTATATGTCCACGTGAATACATCTCGATAATTCTTGAATAGGAGGATGAAGGCTTGTCACTCTTGTTGTGTACAACAAGTATCGGTATTAACATATTTATGATTCTTCTCCATTCCCAAATTAATTTACTCATGTGACAACATCAAACTATGAATTTTGGCATTTGCAAGTCCTCAGAAGTGATTATTCAGATCATATAACTTTTCCAAGAATACCACACCCTTTGGGATGACGTTTAATTTATTCTTACTAACCACATCCTGCAATGATTCTTCATGCTTATCCTATTTGATTTTTTTTTCTTTGAATACATCAGGGCTTGCCATGAAATATAGTATGTGTTGGTCATCATAAAAAATGCATAAAATAGTGACATGGGTGGTTTATAAAGAATTTCAATGGAAAAACCACCCCTCAGTGGTGAAAACCAAACAATAACACTGGATAACACATATGCAACTTTGTTTTTTATTCTAGGAACATGAATAATATTGAAAGCTTGCAAATGTGAAATTAAGTGCCATACGTCTTGTTGATAACTCTTTGGATGACGTGAAACACAATGAATGGTATTGCGTACCTGTCATACCACTATTTATGAATCACCTACTTCTTTTAAGGATGAAACATTGAGGTAAATGGCTCTTTGTAAGACCAAAATGAATTTGTCATACTCAAAACTATTGTTGTGCACTCAAACTCCAAGCGGCTTGAGATCAGGTATTTTATTCGCATCGGGTCTACTAGAATGCAACCAACTAGTGATCCATCCTATTTTTTTGGACCATAAAAATAAAGAGTCCACAAATAATCTGTATAAGGGTTATGAACCACACTAGTACTAGTACTACTATTTCTACTACCAATTCTACATAACTCATTTGCACTAGTTATACTAGGAAGGGGCTCCAACTGTCTTTCTAGTTTAGCCGGGGATGGTTGTGCAAGATAGAATCCTAGTTGTGTCTCTCGGAATTAATTTGCAAACACAAGTTCTACAAAGGCCATCAGTTCATTATGTACGTTCAAGGGAGTCACGTTGTGTTTCATGTATCTCTCTGAGTCGACTCGAATCTGGTTGTTTCTCCTATGATACAAAATCCATAAGTGAGACTAGTTTGTAGCAAAGTATCTTTGTAGTTTACTTGAAAAATATCTACTTAAAAATAGTCCATATTCTTCTGGTATGTCCATAATCACTATTTTTATGCATTTTTGAACTCTTCCTTCAGATGATAAGCGAATGATCACATCTCTGAGTTCACTGATCACATGGACAATATTTTTGTCCAGCTAGATAATATGTGCATAATTTTTTCTCCATGTTGCATTGATTTTATTCACTATAGATAATGACATTAAGTTTATTTATGCACCAAAATCAACCAACAAATTGTGTACATTGAAATTAAATATTTCAAAGGTTAGGAGAAAGGGTGGGCATAGGGTGTTTACTTCCAATGTTAAAGTATGAAGTACTAATTAGAGAGAGTAAGAGGACATACCTGATCCCTTATTTGAAGGAGGAAGATTACTTGGAGAGAAGTTTCCAAGTGTTGTTTAGATTCAACAAGAAATTTCAGCACCCATGCCTAGTGCGGGAAGAGGAGGTCCAAGAAGCACCTACACTAGGGTGGGACCACAGGGCTAAATTTGGTGCATGTATATTTTAGTTATCCCTTAATTAAGATGGAAAATAAAATGTAATCTAGTCTCAAAATAACTTGTAATAGTTAACTGAGTGTGATAAACTCATTTAACTCATGAATTTTGAGTTAGAGGTAGTTGGTGAGGCATGCAGAGTAATTGCAGTTGTAACAGAGTTTGAAGTGCAGTGGTGCATTAGTTAATGCAGGTTGTAAATAGTTTAACTCAATTAAGTGAGTTAAACTTAGTTGTGATAGTTCTAACTGTTAGATACACTAGTGAGAGATCAAGTGAATTAAATATTAATTAATTCACAATCTGTGATATCACATGCAACTGAGGATTTACTATTATTAGCTACATGCATGTCAGATCTAGTGGATACCTAATTGAGATCTAGGTCAAAGGGAAGTTGACTATGAGTTGTAGGATTATTGGGTTGCACTCATGCAACCAAACACCCATTGGAGTGCCCATGATACTTGTGCAGTTAAGGAAGGCCAAAATTTATATTCTTTATTGATTGCATTCATCAGGGATTGTGCAACAAAGGCAGGCTATCTAGAGACAGTAAATTGGTTAATTATTGGTAAGTTTTATCTGAGACATTATAAGACAATTAGCTGAGTACATGAGGGCTTTTGTGAGAATATTTGTACGTAATTGTTTCATGATTCCATGTTGAATATAAAATAGAATATAGTGAGGTTTTGATTAGCAAGCTTTCCCTGGGAAATTATTTGTGTTGTGTCTTGATTGATTTTTTTTTGCTTCATGTGATTGGCGATTGTGTTTTTTAATTCTGCAATTGATTTGAAGAAGATATTCATTATTTAACTTTAGCACATTGTTAAATCAGATTGAATCCATGATATACATGCATGTTGCATATTTTATACATGGTATCAGAGCACAAGAAATCACAATTGTGAAGGAGGAGTTGAGTTTGAATGGATAGAATTTGAATTTGCATAAAGAATTTCATGGTGCTATAGCTAATTCAGGATCAAAATGTCTTTCAATAGCTTGAGGTTGGATTATGAACTCGAGGGAAGCTCAAACTATATTGCTTCGAAGGATAGTATGGAGGATTTACTCGAAGAAAATGGCTTGAAGGAATTCATTGACAATGATTTTCCTAAACCCGCTCTAAAAGATGTTTCAAATCTTGATGCATTGAAAAATAAAGTGGAAAAGGCGAGGATCCTATTGCAGGGAGTATGAGACAACATTTTCTCAATCCTCCATGGGAAATCCACACCATATGCAATGTGGAAGGCTTTCACGGATCTATTTCAGAGCAGTAGCAACCATAGGAAATTGGTGCTCAAGGATAAACTCAGGAAGATCAAAATGGAGAAAGGCGACTCTATACCAAAATATTTAACAAAGTTTTTCCAATGTCATGATGAACTAGGGAGCATTGGTATAATTGTCACTAATGATGATTTTGTGAGTTTGGCTCTCCTAGGATTTCTAAAGAGTTGGCACAATCATCAAGACTCTGTCAATGGAAAGGAAAAGCTACAAGATTGGGAATGACTATGGTTGAATTTGGTGTAGGATGAGTTCAGATCGAACACCAGAGATGGATATTCATCTAAGAATGAAGATGAAGAAGGTTGTGCTTTGGATTCCAAGATGAAGAAGGGGAAGGGGAATAAATTCAATTCCAAATCTGAGTCCAAATATGGAAAGAAGAAGGAGATTTCCATGGTGAAGAGTTTTCACTTTCACGAGCATGGCAATTATGCTACTAACTGTTCAAAAAAGAAGAAGAACAAGAAGGTTGGATGATATGCAGCTGGTGAGGCATTGGACTCACAATTTGAGCTTTACGTCTCATTGATCTCATGCATGGTGACAAGTCCATTGGGATATATGTGGTATTTGGATAGTGGCACTTCCTTTCACATGATGAGAGACAAGGAAATTTTTAGTAGCTTGGAGGAGAAGGATCTCCACATGCATATTGAAATGGGTAATGAGGAGAAGTACAGTGCTACCAGGATTGCTAGCATTACCTTCCAGAGGCATTCAGGTAAACCATTTCAATTAAAATATGTAATGCATGTATGAGGTTTGAAGAAAAATTTAGTCTCAGTCGCAATGTTGGAGGATAGGGGTTATGATGTTGTTTTTAATGAAGGAAAAGCTTTCCTGCGACACAAAAAAATAGGACAAGCCAGGAAGATATGGATTCGAGTTAAGAATCTATACAAGCTTGATGTAGAGGGTTTCGTAGCATTAATGGGTAAGGCAGAAAAAGAAATGAGACGGGTTGAAGGTGAATTATGTCACAAGAGATTGGGCCATCTTCACCATGGAGCCTTGAAAGTCATGCAACGGATTTCTATTGGTCTTCCCAAGGGTAGACTTGCACAATCAGACACATGCAAGGGATGTACTATGGGAAAATATGTAAAGGCCACCTTTCATGAGAAGGAGAACCAAGCTTCGAGGATCCTTGAGAGAGTTCACACAGACATGTGTGGACCATTCGTTGTTGCTTCGACATAAAAACATAAGTACTATGTGATATTTGTTGATGAATTTTCTCTTAATTATTGGATCTTCTTCATGTAGAAGAAAGATCAAACATTATAAATTTTTTTTTGAGTTTAAAGCACTGGTGGAGAAAGAGTCGGGGAATCAAGAGAAGGATTTGAGGGGCAATAATGGTTGTGAATACATCTCTAACTGATAGTGCCTCATAACCCACGGCATCATGGGGTCGCTAAAAGAAAGAACATAATGATTGTGGGTGCAACAAGAACGATGTTGCATGATCAAGGCCTATCGATTCATATGTGGGCAGAAGCATGCAACAATGTAGTATTTGTGCAGAACCGTTGTCCTCATAGGATACTTGGAATGAGTACACTTGAAGAGGCTTTCACTAGTAAGAAACCTAATGTTTCACACTTTAAATTTTTGGCTCATATGTTTATGTGCATGTGACCAAAGACGCTAGGAAGAAGCTGGAACTGCAAATTGAGATTGGGATTTTTGTGGGGTACACTGAAATGCCCCATAAATTTTGAGTGTACTTTCCAAAAGTCAAAATGGCTATTGTGCGATGGGATATAAAATCTGATGACAAGAAATACATGCGGTTGTCCCTTGAGAGGGAGCTGAACTTGCATGCAGAGGAGGAACTATTGGTTCCCAAGGATGAGCCTCAAGATGTGGAGTAGCCACATGAGGAGGATCATGGAGTGGAGGAAAAAAATCATGTGGAGTCATCCATCAGAAATGGCAGAAGGTGCACCATGGAAGCTAATAGATTGAGACTTGATGCCGCAGAGAATTTTGGAGCCCCTACTTCACTGCGCAAATAGAGACAATCTCCAGAAAAGTTTGATGGATACATGGCTCTTATGTCCAAGTGTATTGTGACTGAACCATCTTCCTTTGAGGAGGCAGTACAACAACCTACTTGAGTTGATGCAGTGGTGGAGGAGTATAACTCCATTGTCAAGAATAGTGCACGAGATATTGTTCCAAGATCAGTTGACAAATCAGTTGTTGGATCTAGATGGATCTACAAGGTAAAGAAATTTGCTGATGAGAGTGTGGAGAAATACAAGACAAGATTTGTGGCCCATGCATTCTCACAGATCGAGGGGATCGATTACGATGAGACTTTTTCACCTATTGCAAGGTACTCTTCCATTAGATCCATCCTTCCACTCTCAATGTAGATGGGCTGGTGAAATCATCAGATGGATGTGAAAACTCCGTTTATCAATGGGATTATTGAGGAAGAAGTGTACATAGAGTAGCATGAAGGTTTTGATATCTTCAGCAGTGAGTCGAATGTGTGCAGACTCAAGAGAGCACTATATGGGCTGAAGCAAGCACGTTGTGCTCAGTACAATCAGATATATAACTATTTCACTGGTCTAGGCTTCAACAAAAGTTAATAAAATGCAAGCCTGTACCAGATTGTGGTCGAGGGTAAGCTATTGATTATTTTTCTTTATGTTGGTGATCTAATTTTGATTGGTGATGAGGAGCTGATACACTCATGCAAGGAGGATATTGCAAGGGAGTTTGAAATGAAGGACATGGGACTCCTTCATTATTTCCTTGGTTTGGAAATATGGCAGTGGGATGGTGAAATTTATGTGTCTCAAGGCAAGTACGCCAAAGAGTTACTAGGTAAGTTTCACATGGAGAGATACAAACCCATGGGTACTCTACTTCTAGGAAATTGGAGAAAAGAGGATGCTACTTCTGAAGAGGTAGTGGATGCTACTATCTACAAGAAGTTAATTGGTTCACTGATGTATCTAGTGAACACCAGAGAAAACATTTGCTACACAGTTAACCAGTTGATTCAAGATATGGTTAAGCCTACCAAGATCTTTTGGAAGGCGAGGAAGCATGGCTTGAGATACCTTAGGGGCACATCAGAGTATGGTCTATGGTACAAATGGATAGAGGGAGTGAAGCTACAAGGCTTCACAGATGCAGATTGGGCAGGTAGCCCATCGGACATAAACAACACATTATGAGGGATCTTCAACATAGGATCGACAATAGTTTCTTGGTGCAGCAGGAAGCATCGATCTGTGGCACTTAGTGAAATGGAAGCAAAGTACATGGTAGCAATTCAAGCCGCATGTGAGACTATCTGGATGACAAAGATCTTTGTTGGTTTGTTTGGTTCTCAGATGGATCCGAAAATGATACATTGTGATAATCAGAGTTGCATTAAACTCTCGATTAATCATGTGTTTCATGATATGTCCAAGCACATAGATATATGGTACAATCATCTCAAAGATTGTGTGAAGAGTAGAATAATGATTCTTCAGTACATTCCCACAGAAGATCAGGATGAAGATATTTTGATGAAGGCGCTCACCAGGATAAAATTCAAATACAATAGAGGCAGGATCAGGGTGAAGCATAATCCATTTCTTGTTGAGAGGGAGTGTTTACATTCAACAAGAAACTTCAGCACCCATGCCTAGTGTGGGACCACGAGGTCCAAGCTGCACCTAGATTAGGGTGGGACCATAGGGATAAATTTGGTGCATGTCTATTTTAGTTATCCCTTAATTAAGATGGGCAATAAAATTTAATCTAGTCTCAAAATAACTTGAAATAGTTAACTAAGTGTGATAAACTCAATTAAATCATGAATTTCAAGTTAGAGGTACTTGTTGAGGCATACAAAATATTTCTAGTTGTAACAGAGTTCGAAGTGTAGTGGTTCATTAGTTAATGCAAGCTGTAAACAGTTTAACTTAGTTCAAAGTGAGTTAAACTCATTTGTGCTAGTTGTAATTGTTAAATACACTAGTGAGAGATCAAGTGAATTAAATATTAATTAATTCACAATCAATGATCTCACATGCAATTGAGGATTTAATATTATTAGTTGCATGCATGTCAGATCGAGTGGGGACCCAATTGAGATCTAGGTTTATCAGTTGTAGGATTATTGGGTTGCACCCATGGAACCAAACACCCATTAGAGTGCCCATGATACTTTCGCAGTCAAGGAAGGCCAAAATTCATATTCTTTACGGATTTCATTCATTAGGGATTGCGCAAGAAAGGAATACTGTCTAGAGGAAGTAAATTGGCTAATTATTGGTTAGTTTTATCTCAGAAAGTGTGAGACAATTAGCTGAGTACAGGAGGGCTCTTGTGATAAGTTTTGTACATAATTTTTTCATGATTCCATGTTTAATATACAACAAAATATAGTGGGGTTTTGAGCAGCAAGATTTCCTCGGGAATTTATCTGTGTTGTGGCTTGATTGATTCTTAGTTTCTTTGTGTGATTGAGAATAGTGTTTTTTAATTCCACAATTGATTTGTAGAAGTGATTTAATATTTAAATTTATCACATTGTTAGATAAAATTGAATCCATGATATACATGCATGTTGTATAATTTCTACACTCGTAAAATAATGTCCCACTAGCTCGTGATATTTGTTAACTCAAAAGTGAGATGTTCGCACAAGCCTTCTTTATGTCTTTAACTATGTTATAGTCTATAAAGTGAAGAGAAATTAGAGTGTCTTGGGGAGTAGCTTGAATTGTTACTTATGGAGTGATTATTGTTAGGTACCAGATTTGTATAATTTTCTCTCCTATTTTCTCGCACCTTTCTATCTCTTTGGGCCATTATTATTCCTAAACACATGAGGTAAACACCTTTCTCCTAATTGACATGGGATATTTGATTAATGAAGTATTAGTCAATGAGGTTTTACCTTTTTGCAATATTAACTCTAATGTTTTGATAGATTCGAAGAAAGCGGGAAAAGCTAAAGCTGTGAGTCGTGGAGCAGCTCCTAATTTCCAGCATTGCCTCGACTTGCTGCTACAGTGCAATAGACTCCGTTTCACCCCATCTACATTTCAGGCTTTGTCTTGGTTTCCTTTTGAAAATTAGGTTGTTGTTGCAATGGAATGTATAATTGTAAAAATGTTGTTGTTGAAGGAAATCAGGGGATTTTCCTGAACAGTTGTATAAATATTTTCTAACAGTATATTCTGCAATTGATTGAATGTGCATCATCTTGCAGTTTCACCTATAAATTGTTAGTTTCCTACTACCTTGGTCAGAGAGTTGGACCTGATCTTCTGATCGGTTGTTGTGTTTCCTTTTATTTTCATTTTTTTCATTATTTTCCTGTTTTAGTTTGATTCCGCTACTGTTGTTCCAGTTTAATCTTTCAATTGTTGTGAATGTATTTCTAACTCTACAATCTATTTTAATTGTTGTTACAGTAGTCTGTGTGTTTATGGATTTAAGACTGTGATCTACAGTAGGTCATGTGATTTCTCCTGCATATACTGTGCCGTTAGTCTTGAAATAACTAATGCCCTCAGGTTGATAATATATGTGGGAAAATGGTTGAATATTATTCATATCTGGACACCAAAATTTTGGCGCTATTGCTAGGAAGGCTAACATGTGCTAGAACATGATCTGCAGTTGATCTAAGGGTTGATATCTCATCTTGGGGAGGGAATTTATTGCCCTACTTCAGGTCCTGAGTTATTTTGTTACTTTGATGAACCCTCTTCACAATTTGTATGAACAAGGATTTGATAAGAGGGGCAGAGGAATACCCCCAAAGAAAGGAAAGGATCTGGGAAGGAAGAAATATATTCAGGAGATCATTGAAAAATATAAACCTGAGGCCTCATCTCGCGCTGCTGTTAGGGTAAGGGTTCAAATGAAGTCCAAAGGGCAGTCTCTGGAGCAACCAATTCCATGCACAGTACTATAGGGAATTCTTTCAACGGTGGGAGAATTAATAAATAGGGTACTGGTGGAGGAGACATCCTTGCCACCAGCAGAAGGGGAAGAAATAGAAAGTAGAGGATCAAAAGAACTGAGAAATTTTGATTGGGAAGAAGAACCTCCAAAAGGGTTTTCATCACCACGAGACCAAGGGAGTGCTATAAAACCTCCTACAGTCGAATTGAGCAATTCCAATTTGGAGAGAGAATTCCTGAATGATTTTGCGTCACCAAGGGACCAGTGGAGTGCAGTGAAACCTCCTATAGTTGAATCACTCCAAGCACCAGCTGCAGAACTAGTTGAAATCCCAAGCGAGTATTGGAAGGTATTTATGGCACATGTAAGCTCTTCTATTTATTTTCCAATTGGAAATGTTGCAGGTGATGCACCGATGAGATCCATCCCTTTAACAGCTCTGCCTAATTTCCATGGGCTTTCTTCTGAAGACCCTAATACTTTCCTCTTCAAATTTGACATTGTTTGTCGAGGATATGATTATATTGCTGATGCTCAAAAACTAAAAATATTTCCTGCTACCTTAAAAGGGACATCCCTAAGGTGGTTCATGGGTTTAGGAGGGAGCAAGATTACCTCATGGAAGGGGATGAAAGAAGAATTCTTGGGAAAATACCAGGATTACTATAAATCCCGTGACATTAAGGAGGAAATATTTAATTTTTCACAGAAAGAGGAAGAAAACATGGAGGAATATGTGGAATGATTCAAATACATATTGCAGAGGTCTGGCCATAGTGACCTGGACAAGGACATTCTGAAGATCATTCCTCTCTGAGAACTTAGGAAAGACTCCTTGCAACTTTTGAATATAGTACGAAAAGGGGATATTTTGAAACAAGACTTTGACACTATCTATGACTATTGCATTAAGTGTTCACAAGGGGCTGTAAGGACTGGATAAGGAATTTGGTCATCAAAGACTTCTGGTGGAGGGGTTACAACGGTAGAAAATTGGAAACTTACTAGACAACCTAAGGACTGATATTTTGAGCACATTATCCACCCAGATGGACACTCTACAACCAAAATAGAAAAAAAGGGAGTTGGAAAAGACTATGGCTATATTCTGCCCACGGTGCAGCAAGAAGCATCCTTTGAAGGAATACCCATTAAACACAGTGGAAGCCTGCGCAATATGTGAATAGACTCATGTGACCAGCTTGTGTCCTTCCTTGCCCAAACTGAAGGTAGTTTTTCAAGGGGAAAGTGAAGAAAATGTGGTAGACCAGCTATACTTCATGGGGTAGAAAAGGCCATGGAAACCTTGACCACCAGCTATAAATCCAGGTATGTTTCAGGACCCATGTCAGTGTTTTAATAATTTTAATATGGGTCCTCAATCTACACCTTTTTCAGCTATTTGGTCTCAATATCAGTATCCCCCCTGGAAATAATGGGTTCCCCAGGCCAATTCGAATCCTTCATGGAATAAGAACTGGCATGGACCCTCTCCTACTGGCCAGTTTCCTCAGTCTATGCCTCAACATCAACTTCAGTTTCCCTCCAACGTACCTCCAGGAAACCCAACCCTTAGACCCTAGCTTCCTATCCAACCCAATCTGAATCCTAATAATAAAGGGGTCCAACAAACAAACACTCTTACCTTCCATCTTATCGAATTTCTACCGTGGGATTTAATGAGATAAACCTATGATCTGGGTGGGTAGTAAATGCTCCCACTTCACTTATTATTATAGAATAGATTGACAATGAAGATACATAACTAGAACATAGGACAGTTGGGGCTAAATCAGACCAAAACATAACGAATCAGACACCTCCTCAATCTATTCCTAATCAAGGTCATTCAACTTCTCCTTCATATCTTGAAATACTGACGTTGAATAAACTGAATCCTCAAGTAGAGTTTGATTTCCTAACAAAACTACAAAATATTTTTGTTAAAATACCCCTGTTACAGGCTATGAGGGATGTACCTATATATGAAAAAACTCTCAAAGAATATTGCTCTAAGAAACTAGGGAAGAAACCTAAGGATCCATTAACCATTAATGTGATGGGTATATTATCTGACATCATGTTAGGAAAGACCATGCCTGTAAAATATGGAGACCCAGGAAACCTGATTCTAATAGTACAGATCAATGGGGTTGAGATCCAAAACATACTGGTAGATTTGGGTTCTGCCATCAACATTATGACCTTCAAAACAATGAACAAATTAGGTCTTGGAGACATCAAACCAACCTCTATTATCCTGGAACTAGAAGATAGGTCTACAATTAAACTGGTAGGGAAATTGGAAGATGTGATCATTTCAGTAGATTTATGGCATTATCCTGTGGATCTCCTTGTATTATAGGCTTGGTCTTTAGTTGGTGGTCATCCATTGATCTTGGGAAGACCTTGGCTTGCAACTGTAGAAGCTTACATAGGGTGCCAATCTGGGCATATGATCATATAAAATGGGACAGTTACAAAGAATCTTTCTCGTTACCCTCCCGCAGAACCCAACCCATTTGAAAAATTATTAACCAGTTAGAAACCCCTACCAATAGAAGATCCTGAACATGAAAATAAAGAAGTTATAACAATTCTTATTATTATGCAGGCCCTTCAATTTAAAATAGAAACCGAGGACGATGCCATTAATCATTTTATTATTAATTCCGGTTCTATTTCCAATTCAACTCATCAAATTTTAGAATCTGCTATGAGCTGTGAAACGTAGGAAAAAATTGAACCAAAAGATGAAATTGAAAAAATTCCTGTAACCTCATCCCATGATAGTATTCCAATTGAGATTGAACCATGGAAAACATTGAATATCAACCCAAACCTGTTTGAATTCCAGACAAAACCTCTTTTGAAATTCCTTCAATATCATCAGGAAGCTTTTTCCTGGGATTATACCAACATGAAGGGGATCTCTGCTAACTTATATACTCATCATATTTATATTAAGGAAGATTGTCATCCTGTAAGATAGCCCAATGGAGAATAAACCCTGCTCTCAAGAACATTTTCAAAGAAGAGTTACAAAAATGATTGGATGTAGGATTCATTTACCCCATCTAAGATAGTCAATGGGTATCTCTGCTAGTGATTGTTCCCAAAACGAATGGTAAATGGCGGATTTGTGTAGATTACAGGGAGCTAAATAAGGCAACTCAAAAAGACCATTTTCCTTTACCATTCATTGACCAAGTCCTAGATACCTTGGCTGGGAAGAAGTTATTTTCCATTCTGGATGGATTCAGTGGATATAACCAGATCTAGATAGCCCCGGAAGACCAGGATAAAACAACTTTCACATGCTGATGGGGTACCTTTGCATACAGGGTCCTCCCATTTAGCCTATGTAATGCTCCTACTACCTTCCAAAGGGAAATTATGTGAATATTTTATTATTTGGTCGATGATAGCGTTGAAATCTATATGGATGATTTTACTCCATATGGAAATTCATTTGAGGAAGGATTGGCAAATCTAGAGAAAGCACTCAAAAGATGTAAGCAGACCCATGTATATTTGAGTACAGTCAAATTCCATATGATGAGAGAATAAGGGATAGTATTGGGATGTTTCCTATCAACTGTCGAAATTTGAGTTGATCTAGCCAAAGTATAGGTGATATTAAAATTCCCAGTACCAAAAACATTTACACAGGTACCTAGCTTCATTGGTTGTGCTGGTTATTACAAATGCTTTGTAGAAAATTTTGCTAAAATAGCACATCCACTTTTTCAATTACTAACAAAAGATGCAGATTTATTGTGGACTGAAGACTGTGAGACAACTTTCACGAAAATTAAAGGGGTGGTTTGGACGGCTCCAATCCTCCAAGGACCTGATTGGGCATTACCATTTCACATACATGTTGATGCTTCTCAAACATCAGTAGGAGCTATTTTAGGACAGCACATAGACAAAACATCGTATGAAATTTATTATGTCAACAAGAATTTAATTCCTACTGAGTTCAATTGCACGGTGACAAAAAAAGAATTCCTGGCTATAATTTATGCTATCAACAAGTTCCAAAAATACATCACCAGGTACCTACTTTTGTACATATTGATCACGAAATAATTAGGTATTTTATGAATAAACCTCTCACTCCTAGTTGTGTTACAAAATGGTTTCTATTGCTTCAAGAATTTGATATCACAATAGTAGATAAACTAGGAAAAGATAGCATGGTTGCTGATTTCATATCTAGAATGCATAACAATGAAGAATTCACACCTATAGAAGATAGTTTTCCCGATGAACATATTTTTGCAGTTTCTACTAAACCTCCATGGTATGCAGATATTGTTAACTATCTCGCTACAGGGAAAGTGCATCCTCATTTTTCATACAGGGAACAATGAAAAATTATTCATCACAATGCCCGATATTCTTGGATGGCATGATACCTTTTTCATACAGGAGCTGATAAGAAGATTCAGCACTCTGTATCCGAGGATGATATTTATGAAGTATTAAAGGCTGTCCATGGTGGCCCTTGTGGAGGGAATTTTTCAGACAAAAGAACAAGCCATAAGGTGCTACAAATGGGATATTACTGGCCTTCTATATTTTGAGATTCACAGAATTATGTCAGGAGGTGTGATAGTTTCCAACGTATGGGTTAGCCCAGTTGAGATGATGAAATTCCTTTGGAGACATAGGTAGTCCTCAAGCCTTTTGAGAAATGGGCTATTGACTTCGTTGGACCCTTTAACCCACCCTCCCAGCAAAAGGTCCACATCTTGGTCTATACTGATTACATAACCAAGTGGGTAGAAGCCAAGGCTATTGCAAAAGAAACAGAACAAGTGGTCTCAAATTTTTTATTTGAAGAAAAATTTTCCTCGTTACGATACTCCAAGAGAGATTGTTTCAGATGGAGGAGCACAATTCACATCATACATGCTAGCAAAGCTTATGCATAAATATGGGGTCAAGCACAGGGTGATGTCTCCATACCACCCCCAAGAGAATGGAAAAGTGGAAAGCACAAACAAGACATTGGAAAATATCTTGACAAAAATTGTGGCATACCATCGTTGGGATTGGGCTCAGAAGCTACCCGAAGCTCTCTGGGCGTACAAAAAAACATGGTGTAATACAAATGGGTTTTCACCATATTAGTTGGTTTATGTGAAATCCCCATTGTTTCCAATAGAATTTGATGCTCATAACAGCTCTTGAAGTTGGTTTGGATATGTCAGATGCCCATAAACACCGACTGGCCCAACTCAATGAACTAGATGACATTCGTTCAATGGTTGTCCAGATAACTACTTCTATTTAGCAGCAGAGAATTAAATGGCATGATAAGTTTATTAAGAATAAGGTGTTTCAAAGGGGATATTGGGCACTACTCTATGACTCCCGCTTTAAGGATTTTAAGGAAAAGCTTTGCACTCACTAGATGGGACCTTATGAGGTGGACGATGTATTTGATAATGGAACAGTCAGGCTAGTTATGATTGATGATACATGTGCTTCATTCATAGCCAATGGACATGGCCTGAGATTATACCACCGCCCGACCTCTAAGGACGCTTTCATCAAACAGCTCTCTGAGAAATTTGGTTTGAAGGTTATCAGTGTAGAGAATTCTTCCTCTGCATCCTCACCCTAAAAAAAAAAAAAATTATATATATATATATATATAATAAAAGAATAAAGAATTATATTGTTACTATCTACCTTCTTGTCTTTTTGTAGTAGTTACTACTAAGGAATAAATAAAAAAAAATTAAAGAATTTTTTTCCTAAGTATCCGTTGCTACTACTCATGATGATGTTACATGGTTGTTGCTACTCATGATGTTGTTACATGGTTGTTGCTACTCATGGTGCTGTTACACGGTTGCTACTACTCATGGTGTTGTTACTCGGTTGGTGCTACTCATAATGCAGTTACATAGTTGTTGCTACTCATGGTGTTGTTACTCGAGTGCTACTACTCGATGATGTTACTCCTTGATCGATGTTGTTACACCGGATGTTGTTACTCACACTGTTGTTACTCCGATTACTGCTAATCATGGTGTTGTTACTCAAGTGCTACTACTCAATTATGTTACTCCTTGATCGATGTTGTTACACCGGATGTTGTTACTCGCACTGTTGTTACTCCGATTACTGCTACTCATGGTGTTGTTACTCGAGTACTACTACTCAAATCCCTGATGATGTTACTCCTTGATTGATGTTGTTACACCGGATGTTGTTACTCGCACTTTTTTTACACTGGTTACTATTACTCGCACTGCTATTACTCCGGATGCTGCTACTCGCACTGTTGTTACTCCAAATGTTGTTACACTAGATGTTGTTACATGGTTGCTACTACTCATGGAGCTGTTACATGGTTGCTACTACTCATGGTGCTGTTACTCGGTTGGTGCTACTCATAATGCTGTTACAGAGTTGCTGCTACTCATGGTTTTGTTACTCGGTTGCTGCTACTCATGATGCTGTTACACGGTTGATGATACTCATGATGCTGCTACTCAATGTTGTTACTCCTTGATAATTTTTTTTACTCCAATTACTGCAACTCATGGTGTTGTTACTCGAGTGCTACTACTTGATGATGTTACTCCTTGATCGATGTTGTTACACCGGATGTTGTTACTTGCACTGTTGTTACACCGGATGCTATTACTCGCACTGTTGTTACTCTGGATGTTGCTACTCGCACTGTTGTTACTCCAAATGTTGTTACACCAGATGTTACACCGGATGCTATTACCCGCACTGCTATTACTCTGGATGCTTCTACTCGGGCTGTTGTTACTCCAGATGCTGTTACACAAGATGATGTTACTTCGAATGCTGCTACTCGCATTGCTACTATTCTAGATGCTGTCACTACAGATGTTGCTACTCGTACTACTGTTACTCCAACCACATAATTATTGTTCCATCATCCCACCAAATTTCACTTCGTCCAGGTAGGATGTCAAGTACGCCTCCACGTGACTTGTACCGATTTAATTAAATATCCCATGTGAATATTTTAATGCCACAGACAGAATACTTTAAGTTTGGGGGTGTGCCGTCATACTTTAATGACGACGTAACGATGATCTTGTAAGCTATTATTATAGAACTGTGTGTGGTACACCCTACAATCCTAATCAATACTATGTATAATCATTAAAAGAGTATTGGGATCCGTAACACGTCCCTTCCACTCCAAATGAAATAATTCCTATTTTATTCACCGAACGAACCGTACTTTTTTATGATTTTTCTTGGTCTCGGATAATTACCATCCATATTTAATGTTACCACCTTTCATTTTCACCATGTTGTTTTTCCGAGTTTGGTATCCACCATTTCGCCCAATGGTTTATTCTTCCAAGAAGTGTTTTTACGAGTCCCCACAGTATGGGCAAACTGGCTGTGCGCCATGAGCCTGAAAACACAAATTCAGTCCAAAAAAATCTAGAGGTATGTAAAATCTTTGTCCATGCAGGGTGGGATACCTACCTTGATAGATTGTAGGGGATTGAAAAGGGAATGACAATGCAATCTGCACTTAATTTATATGATAATCACTCGTGGGTCAGAGGAATTGAATTTCCTGTCACATAAGAGGTAATTGCAGAGGTTAGCAGGCTGAGACAACAAGGGCAACAATGGTTTGCTCAGAAAGTTTCTCTCCCATAGTTTCCAGAATTATTCTTGTAGGCAGGGGAAGGTCTTGTTCAATTGGGCAGAGGATATGAGTGCAAGTCTGTGTTGTATCTTTGGAATGAAGTCGTAGATTCTGTAATGAAATACATAACTTGCAAAGGTCGGGCCACAACTCTGTTTAAGTATCAATTTAAAATTATAACGCACCTTTGATTTACACAGGCTCAGGTGCATGCCTTAAACATGCCCTTCTTCCTATTGAAACAGTTACAACACATGGCACATTCTTCTCAGCGTTCGTGCTAGATGCCAGCAATACCCTCCAACCATGGATTGGTGCGTTTAGTCATCATGCATGAAATAAACAGACTTTGGGTCTCCTGGACGAAACTCTATAGATATTGAGAAGAATAGATAGTAGCCGATATTGCTGTTAGAGAAGAGGAAACAGTCTCTCCGACCATTTTAGCATAAGAAGAACATTCAGAGGGAATTGATCAAGAGGAACCCAAATAAATGGAAATGGAGGTTGACTAGGAGGAACCCAAAGAAGTGGAAATGGAGGTTGATCAAGGAGAGCCTGAAGAAATGATAATGGAGGAGATAATTGGTGACACAGTTGAGGTTGGCACACAAGAAACAACCTTTCCTAAGGATCCCACAGATGAAGGAATTACTGATATCATGCATGAAGTGGAGGATGGCATACAATTTTCGACTTTTGTCAATGAAGAACAGGGGAGTGAAATGGCAGACAGAGGAATTGCAAGTGATGTTGTTTTGCAAGAAACAACATCACCTTCCCAAGCAGTTATTGATGTTGAAACAAGTGGGGGTGCCACACAAGAACCACCCCCGATTCGGCTAGAATAGGGAAATAAGGAGGAGTCAACTTGCGAAATCGTCGTTGTCCCTCAAGGACTAGTATCGACTATGGAAAATGAAGAAATTAAAGAGGAACAATAAGGTAGAGAAGGAATAAACTGGGAGGTTAATATTGTACTACAAGAACCAGTATCGGCCCTAGGAAAATAAATGATGAACAGATAGCAAGAGGATAGAAAGGAAACAAGCTTCAAAATCGATGCTGCCCCACAAGAACCAGCATCGACCCCGGATGAGGTAGAAATGCATGAAGCTCTGGCTCAAGCTGGAAATGAGGATGATGAATCTGTCCCCTATTCTCCATTCCATTCCATGATGCCTAGGGGGTTGAGGGGATTCCACTCGCCCAAACAATTAATGGAGGAAGTAGTTGTTCCACCAGTGCTTAAATTTTTTGACATAGCCAAGATTGGCCCAGTCATTGCCGAGTCTCTGTTGGAGCACTCAGAGGCTCGCAAGAAAGATAGGATTCCTGTGGAAACAATGAAACACAGAGTGGTTGATGGAAATGTTGACCAGATGGAAAGAGTCCCTAAAGGGAATATAGAGGAAGAAGCCCTTGAAGATAGGGATCCCAGCTAGAAAGTCTTAACAAAAGAATCCACTGTGAATACCAACAACATTTTTCTGCCTCCTCAGCCTTTCGTAGGCCCAGAAACTAAATTTATTTTGAAATAGGAATGGATTGAATAGTGTGAGAAAATACGGTTACCTCTCAAGAAGAGGTATTGGCTATAGTTCAGTGAAACAATGAGATTGAAAAGGGAGGTTCGGGAGTTGAAAAGGCAAGTTTCCTAGCTGAAAATGAAGGTAAAAATCTACAAATGGAGGGCGGTAAAGCCAAAAATTGAGGTCTCCTGTGCAGCCACATAGACTGGCCCGATTAAAGAGTTGTTTGAGGGCCAAGAATTTTTCTTGGCCACTGAAATCCAGAAGTGGCAGTCTACTACAAGTAACCATAAGAAAGAAACCATGCAGGTTCAAGAACAAGCCATTGGGGTCGTCACAGGATACATAGATCAGTGATATAAGGCGTGACTCAAACAAGCTAAAAAAAAGGCTAGAATAGAAGAATTGGAAGAACAGGTTCAACTGCTACAATCAGATAAGGATAATATGTTCTTCCTAGCACAATAGGTAATGGCCTGCAGACCTCCTCCACATAGCTATGCCTTATTCGTTCATGAGCAATTTCTTTTCTTTTGTCTTGAAAGTATATATAAGGAGATTTGTTACGAGATTGAGGACCCCATTCAATTTCTCCATATTTTAAAACTTCATGATATCATGGGACAACACTTAATGTGTGAGCTCTACATTCATGGGTATTTCTTGAGACATGATCAATATTGTAACCCCGTTCCATTCGTGGGGGACATTCATTTAAGAGCTTTTACCTCCTACACCATCAATTAGATTAAGTGGAAAAATGCCCGGGATACGTTTTAAGAAAACCAAGTCGGAAGGTCGTTAATCATGAGGAACGAGCATGGCCAGTCCTCAAACATTTATAACAAGCATTACACATTTCGACAGATTGAGGGGCATAGAGAAGACATGTTGGCGACCAAGAAATGGTGTGCTAACCTATGTGTCGAACATATGATGATGTTTCGTAAAGAAGCGTTGGACAGTTGTTATAGAATCTGGATGTTGTCATCCTCAGCCGTAAGAGGACGAGAACCATTTGGGGCACCTAACTTTTCATGGGCTCTAGAGAGGATGCCACATTTTGTAGCATGCATTCATACATGTGGGGTCAAATGGATGGAGCTGAGGTTTCAGTTTCCCCTTATCTGGTTTCCAGTTGAGCGGTATACTCTTGCATACAATGTTGATCTAGATTGGTGGAAGGATTTTGTTTTGATGGAAGGATATAAACCCCTGGGGATGGAAATGGCTAAAGAATATGATCTCACACAGCTTCATGCCAGTCACAGCCAGTCCAATCTAGATCTAAGGAGACGACGAGATTCATGAGGACATGTAGATAGACCAGTTGGGGGGAGATGTTGGGTATCGGATTCGTATAATTTTCTCTCCTATTTTTTCCCACCTTTCTATCTCTTTGTGCCATTACTATTCCTAAACACACGAGGTAAACAAATTTCTCCTAATTTACATGGGATATTTGATTAATGAAGTGTTAGGTCCCTATATTAATAGTGTAGTCCCTTATTATGTTAGTGTAGCCCCCCTTATTGCTAATTTTGTACCCTTGTAACCCCAATATTGTTATTATTGTTCCCTTAGATTATTATTGTTAGGTCGGCTAGGATTACATTGTAGCCCCACTATGATTACATTGTGGCTCCATGGACTCCTATATATAGAAGGAGGTTTTGGTCATTTGTATAATCCAAGAACTGTTCATTTATGTAATGAATTGGAGGTTTCCCCCTCAAAGTGGCTTATTTCTAAGGCGTTGATATCTCTTTTCTTCTATTTTTGGGGTTGGTTTCACAACATTTGGTATCAGAGCTTTCGATTCTAGGGTTTTGCTGCTCTAAATAGGTCATCATGGAATTTTCGCTATAAATTTTTTTATACGAAGGTTCAGAATCTGAAATTTCTAGGGCACGAAGCTAAAATCCTGACGAAAATCATCACAAAATTTCAGATCTTGGTTCACACTATTTTCTAAGATATGATCTGTGGAATGTAGTGCTATTTCAGGCTCCCAAATTTCATCTCAAAGAGGTGATCATGGGAAAAGATTCATAACTCTCTCTCTGGGCATCGGATTGGAGTTCCATAAAAAGTGGTCACAATCACACAGACTATACTTTATTTTCTATCAATTTTAGAGCTGAAGGATGAAACAGTGACACGTGGCAAGTCGTAAAAGTTCGCTCTACTGAACCAGTCCATAATTAGGTTATTGTGGGAGATTGGACATAAATTTGTCTTGGAGAATCCAAATTAGGTCAGACCTGTGGCATTCGAAAGAGAATTCAGAGGGATACCTTAATGCTAAATTTCATATATTGAAGAGCTGCAATCACAAAGAATCCAATTTCAATATCGAGCTCCTCAAAAGCAAGAAAAAGGTGTGTATTTTTTTTTCGAATTTCATAAGTCTTGTTTGAAGAATCAATTTGAATTGATTACAAGGACATATTGTAGAATAGATATCAATATTGGGTTTTAAAAAATGCCCCGTAAAAATAATTCAACACCCATTAAGCCTTCAGAAGGCTCTATTATGACTCATGAAGATAAAGAATTGCAACATGATGTTTCAAAATTACAAGAGCAAGTGCACCAAATTTCACTCTCGCAAATATTAGCAAAAAATGAAATGGAAGTTTTGAAGAAAGGCGTGGAAGCGAAGATGGATGGTTTGAAGATTAATATGGATGGTTTGAAGAAGGGCGTGGAATCTAAGATAGATGTCATGGAAGATGGCATGGAATCTAAGATGGATGACATGGAAGCTAAGATTGATGAAAAAATGGAAAACATGAAGAATGATCTAAAAGTAGACATGGAAGGTTTGACAAAGTTGATACAAGAAATGTTTCATAATGGTGAAAACATAGTAGAGGAAACTCATGATGAGAAAAAAATAAATGTTAATCGTGATTTCATAAACTCTAATGTTGGCGGGAAGAACCACCATATTCCAAAAATGGATATGAGGAAGTTTGATGGAAAGGATCCTGTAACATGGATACTGCAGGTCGAGAAATATTTTGATCTCCATAACGTGAAAAACACACAAAAGGTACTCATTGCAACTTTACATTTAGAAAAAAATACATGTGTATGGTATCGATGGCTTTGCTCTTGTAAAAAATTGTTACTTGGTCAATTTTTATGGAGGAAATGATAGCACATTATGAGGATACAAAGAGCAACACCTTCTTTAGCCAATTGATAAATCTCAAACAAAAGGGTTTAGTGGGGGAGCACATTGAGGACTTCCAAAAATTGAATATAAGGGTAACTGATATTCCATAGGAAAACATGATTGATCTCTTCATATGTACTTTAAAGGATAACATCCAACATGAAGTTCGCGTTTTGGAACTTGATTCATTGGAGAAGGTATTCAGGCTGGCAAGAAAAATTGAATGTAAAATTATGGCGACAAGGAAGCCTACCACTCACTTCTATAAGGAAGGAAGTGTTGCTACGCATAGATCTCCACAACCTACAAGGTTGACACCACAAAAATTGGAAGAAAAAAGAGAAAAAGGGCTTTGCTATAGTTGTGATAGCAAATACACTAAAGGTCATAGGTGTGCTGAGAAGAAGTTATTTTACAAAGATTGTGAAGATGAAGAAAAAAAATGAACAAGAAGAGGATATACACCAGGAACCAACCCTAGAAGAAGATGAAATGAGTCCGACCATATCATGTAATGCATTGGTAGGAATTACCACTCCTCAAAATCTCAGGATGGAAATAAATATCAAGAAGAAAAAGGTAATAGTACTGATTGATTTGGGTAGTACCCATAATTTTATTCATTATAAGGTAGCCAAGGAATTGAATTGTTTCCTATACCCAGCACTAGAATGTCAAGTGATGGTTGCAAATGGAGGAACTATAAATTTCTTTGGAAAATTCCATAATATCAAGCTAGCCATGGGGGAATATGTATTGAATAGTCCAATTCTTTCCATCCCAATGGGAGGTGCTGATGTTGTACTAGGAGTACAATGGTTACAATCTTTAGGGATGGTAGCTTTTAATTTTCAAAAACTTTTCTTGAAATTTTTTTCGGAAGGAAAGGAAATCGAATTATGGGGTATCACAGGGAATCCAGGAAAGATAATAAGCTCTAATGTCATGACAAAGCTTCTAAAGAAATAACAATGGGGTGTAATTTCACAATTATGCTCACTAGAAGTTCCAACATCAAAATCGTCTATTTCTCGAGATCTCCAGAAAGTCTTGGACAATCATTCCAAGGTGTTTGATACTACCAAAGGACTCCCACCTATTCATGATCATGATCATGCTATTCATTTTATTCCAGTAATTTTTCCTCCAAACATTAGGCCTTATAGATATCCTTATTTCCAAAAGAGCGAAATTGAACGTATGATTGCAGAAATGTTAGAGGCTAGTATAATTCAACCTAGTCAAAGTTATTTCTCTGCTCCAGTATTATTTGTGAAAAAAAAAGGTGGATCATGGCACATGTGTTTGGATTATAGGGATCTCAATAAGCTCACTATTAAAGATAAATTTCCCATTCCTGTGATTGATGAATTATTGGATGAATTACATGGAGCAATTTATTTTACAAAGTTGGATCTTCGTTCAGGATATCATCAAATTAGAATGAAGACTGAAGATATTCCAAAAACAGCATTTCGAACTCATGAGGGTCATTATGAATTTTTGGTCATGCCTTTTGGCCTTACCAATGCACCTTCTACATTTTAAGGGTTGATGAATTCCATTTTCAAACCCTTCCTTAGAAAATTTGTGCTAGTATTTTTTGATGATATACTAATCTACAACAGGTCTTGGAAGGATCATGTTCAACATGTTGACAGGGTGCTAAAACTATTGGAGGAGAAACAATTATATGCAAAAACATCCAAATGTTTCTTTGGAGTACAAGAGGTGGAATATTTGGGTCATATTGTATCTCATGAGGGTGTTAAGGTAGACCCTAACAAAATTAAAGCCATTAAGGAATGGAAAGTCCCCACAACCATAAATAATTTGCGCAGATTTCTTGGGTTAACAAGGTATTATCGCAAGTTTGTTAAGAATTATGGGAGAATAGCAGCACCTCTAACAACACTATTGAAGAAAGATGCATTTTCATGGACTCCTGAAGCAACTAAGGCCTTTGAACATCTTAAAGAGGCAATGTGCCTAGCACCGATCTTAGCTACACCAGACTTCACAAAAACCTTTATTGTGGAATGTGATGCCTCAGGAAATGGAATTGGTGCAGTTTTAATGCAGGAAGGAAGACCCATTGCTTTTGAAAGTCGTCCAATCAAGGGAAAGTATTTACAAAAACCTATTTATGAGAAGGAAATGTTAGCAATACTGCATGCACTAAAGAAATGGCGAACTTACCTAATGGGAAGACACTTCAAGGTAAAAGCTGATCATGATAGTCTTAAACACTTTTTGGAACAAAGACTATCTTCAGAAGAGCAGCAAAAATGGGTCACAAAGATGTTGGGTTATGACTTTGAAATTGTCTACAAAAAAGGGAAGCTAAATGTTGTTGCAGATGCACTCTCAAGAAAGGATGAAGAGGTGGAAGCATTGTTTTGTGCCATTTCAATTATCCAACTAGATTGGATAACCGAAGCAAGGGATGAATGGAAGAAGGACAAAGAAGTGTGGACTCTCATTCAAAATTTGCAGTAAGATCCTAGTACTTCTGATACATTTAGTTGGAAAAATGATTCCTTATGGTACAAATATCGCTTATATATTTGCAAGAATTCCAAACTAAAACAAAAGATTCTTTTGGAATTGCACACTTCTCCTTTAGGAGGACACTCTGGATTTTTAAAAACTTACCATAGGGTGAAGAAAGATTTTTTTTGGGATGGCCTTAAATATGATATTCAAAAGTTTGTGGCAGAATTTTTGGTTTGCCAGAAAAATAAAGTTGAGACAATTAAGACCCCGGGTCTTCTACAACCTTTATCCATTCCAAGTCAATGTTGGGAGGAGATTTCAATGGATTTTATCATTGGTTTACCTAAGTCTGAAGGAAGGAGCATCATCATGGTGGTAGTTGATATACTTACCAAGTATGCACACTTTTGTGCATTATCTCATCCATTTAAAGCGAGTACAGTTGCTACCGCATTTATGGAAACAATTCAAAAGCTACATGGAAACTCGAAGATTATTGTAACTGACAGAGATCCCATTTTTACAGGAAATTTTTGGACAGAATTATTTTCTTGTTTGGGTACTCAACTAGCTCATAGCTCATCTTATCATCCTCAATCCGATGGTCTAACAGAGATAGTGAATCAATGTTTGGAAGGATATCTTTGTTGTTTTGTATCTGATTAGCAAGCACAATGGATAAAGTGGTTACCTCTCGTTGAATGGTGGTATAACACTTTATGGATATCATCCACCATATATCACATCTTATTTAAGGGAAAATTATAGGGTTCAGACAGTGGAGGATCACATCGAGCATCAACAAGAAGTTCTCCAACTCTTAAAGGATAACCTAAATTTGGCGCAAAATCAAATGAAACAATAGGTAGATCAACATCGTAGTGAGAGAAGTTTTTATGTGGGAGACTGGGTATTTTCACGGCTACAACCATACAAGCAAATGTCCCTCAAGCAAGATAACAAGGATAATAAATTATCACCAAAGTACTATGGTCCTTACAAGGTTTTGCAAAATATTGGTACTATGGCATACAAATTGGAGCTTCATGCTTCTTCGAGAGTGCATCTAGTTTTCCATGTTTCATGCTTAAAAAAGGTTATAGGGGACAAAATTACAGTTCAAACAATATTTCCAGAACTTGATGAGTAAGGAAAAACCATATTTGAACTTGAAGCAGTCACGGAAACAAGAACTCGACAACTACAAAATCGATCAATTTCAGAGTATCTCATCGAATGGAAGAACTTACCCACTGAAGATTCTACATGGGAGGATGAGAATTTTATACAAAAGCACCCGGAGCTACCTAAGCGTTGAGAACAACACTTGTTTTAAGGAGAGGGGCATGTTAGGTCCCTATATTAATAGTGTAGACCGTTATTATGTTAGTGTAGCCCCCCTTATTGTTATTGTTGTACCCCTATAACCCCAATATTGTTATTATTGTGCCCTTAAATTATTATTGTTAGGTCGGCTAGGATTAGATTGTAGCCCCACTAGGATTACATTGTGGCCCCATGGACTCCTATATATAGAAGGAGGCTTTGGTCATTTCTATAATCCAAGAATTGTTCATTTATGTAATGTATTGGAGGTTGCCCCCTCGAAGTGGCTTATTTCTAAGGTGTTGATATTTGTTTCTTCTATTTTTGGAGTTCGTTTCACAACATGAAGTATTAGTCCAGGAGGTTTTACCTTTTTGCAATATTAACTCCAATGTTTTGACAGATTCGGAAAAATAAGGAAAAGTTACAGCTTTGAGTTGTGGAGCAGCTCCTAATTTCTAGCATTGCCTCCACTTGTTGCTAAAATGAAACAGACTCCATTTCACCCCAGCTATATTTCAGGCATTGTCTTGGTTTCCTTTTGGAAATTAGGTTTCTATTGCAACAGATTGTATAATTGTAATTATGTAGTTGTTGAAGGAAATCAGGGGATTTTCCTAAATGGTTGCATAAAGAGGGCCCGCGGGCTGTGAATCAGGGTTAATCCCATCATATATAGATTTTGTAACAATATATTCTGCAATTAATTGAATGAACAACATCTTGTTGTTTCACCTGTAAATTGTTAGTTTGCCGCAACCCTGGTCAGAGAGTTGGGCCCGCTCTTTTGATCAGGTGTTGCATTTCCTTTTCTTTTCATTGTTTTCATGTTTTAGTTTGATTCTGTTACTGTTGTTCCAGTGTAATCTTTCAATTTTTGTGAATGTATTTTTAATTATGCAATATATTTTAATTGTTGTTACAATAGTCTGCGTGTTTATGGATTTAAGCCTGTGGTCTACAACAGGTCATGTGATTGCTCCTGCATATACTATGCCATTAGTATTGAAACAACTAACGTCCTCGGTTTGATAATTTATGTGGGAAAAGGGTTGAATATTGTTCATATCTGAACAGCAACAATTGCCTTATCTTTATTGTTTGCAGAAGCAGATTTTTCTGAGACCTCTTTCCCAAACTTGCTTTGAGTGTTTTGCGCTGAGTTGACTGGCATGCCGATTTTCCTTAACAAGGATTCTTTGAGTTTCTTCTTTGTCCACCTTGTTTTAATAGTTGGCCCTTGGATTCTTAAGTTGTACCAGTTGGTGTGCTTTTAGGCCGGGGGGTCACCCAAAGGTTTTTTCTTAGCGGTGTTCTTTTGGGTGGCAAGTATGTAGTTGAACATGTTTGCTATGTGTCCAACACTTGGACTCTCATCAGCTGTAGCATCTTATTCCTTTTCTTCTTCCAGCTCAAATTTCTCATCAAAAGGTACCGTAAAATAAAAATGCGTAGTAATAGAAGTCATGGTATTATTTTATTATGGGAATGTTTTCTCAAAATCATAATCTTGATGATATGAGCAATATTTGGTCATGCCCAAGTCGTCATGGTTCAATGCTACGTTGAAAATTTGCACACATTTTTCCTATTGATTAGTGCCTCTACGTAAATTTGCAGTACTTTTAATTAGATTGAATCCTCGAGGCTTGCTACTACAAGTTGTCCCACTTGACCTTTATTTAAATTTTGCCAATTCATTTTATAGGTTCTTTACCAAGCGACTCAAGTTATCAAGATTGGATGATTCCTTATCTTTAGCCTTGTTTACTGGGGCTCGATCCCTTTTACCTATATCCTTGGAGTCCTTCATTGGTTCATCATCTGGAATTACTCCAATTGCAGGAAACTATTTCTCAACCGTGGTCGCTTCTTCAAAAATTTCTGAAAGTGATAGTTTCATAGTCTGCTTTGCGAATTGCACAATTCTTTATGGCAAGGCAGAAGTATATTAGTCCTTTTTGATGGAGTCATGATGTTTCATATCTTCCAAAAATCCATTCATGAAATGATTGAGCCACTGATTGAAATATTTCACCTTTTATTTGGCTCCATTTTTAGGCTACGCAACTCTTTCAACAACTTGGCAGGGGTCTTCTCATCAAAAAATTTCTCAAGAAACATTTTCTTAAATCCCTTCCAATTACAGATGGAGTTTGGGGGAAGAGTGTGGTACCATATAGATGCTCTACCATCCAAGGTACATGGAAAATTTTTTCATGCGATGTCATCATAGCATACCTCAAGTGTTTGTAGATGTAGATAGAAGTTATCCAAGTGATATTATAATTTAACCATTCTATCAAGTTCATACTTCATTAAAATATTTTATGGGTGCCTTGGTATTTTCTACACTACACCTAGAAGTGTGAGTGGGTGCTGAGACATCCAATCCATATCTTAGTTTGAGATTTATTCATCTTCATCCTCATCCTCTTCTTTGTTAGAATCTGACAACACTTTTTCCTCTTCGTCACCTCCTAACGCATGGAAGGTTAAACTTTAGAGTAGTAGGTTGTCTCATTAACCACCACTGAAGAATAGAGGTTATTTTAATTTCTATACATAAAATACTAACTCTTGAAGGGTGGCAAGAACCATGTATTCGAAGGTGGAGCGCACTACTACTCTAGAGGTAATATTTTTATTATTATTAGAGAATATGGAAGACTGGATACTCTTGGGATTAATTTGACTGATTTTGTGAAGTCACGGGCTATGGGACAGATAACCTGAATCTGATTGTATGAGATTTCACAAGTGGCTGTGTTTTAGAAGTTTTAAAATCAACTTTAGGATCATGAGCATGGGAGGTAGAGTTTACATTTCTTCATTTATAAGAAGGTGTAACTTTAGGGTCGGTGGGTTTATTAGCCATAAAAAAATGGCTTCCCCCCTTCTAGCACAAGAAATGTTGACGGTGATGGACTTGCCAACACTTAGGGGATATCCCCGATATGAAGTGGCAATTATACATCACACTATTTGGTGTAGGAGTCCCATGTGGAACAAAGGCCCAATTTCCTTATTCATAAAGATATGAATTCACTCTTGCTATCAACAAGAGAGAGTGATGCAAATATACTTTCACAAAGCAAGGTTGGTGTGCCTAGTGAGTGTCCGATTGAAAGTGTGTTCAGGTTATTCTACTGCAAATGGGGAGAAAGATCAAAGTTAGCCTCTAAGGGAGAGGTAATTTTACCACTCAGGAAGAGACACACGTGAAATGAATGATTCCATCTAACACCCAATGACATTGTCTACAATGGATATGACGGTCATTATACACAACATGTTAAGAAATATCGGTCCAATATCTTACAGAATAGTCCACAATGATGGGAAAAAATAGACACACAATAATATGAGGACGATGTGTCTAATATCCTAAAAAATAGTCCACAAGGATAGGACAACAATTAAAACCATTACAACACATCCTCATCAAGATAAGCACTAAAATAACCTAAATAGTTCAACTATCTTAGTATATGTGAAAATAAAACATGAATTATAAAAATATGCAAAATAGTATTACAAACATTCATAAGTCATGCGTGAAGAATGTGTTGGCCTTGAAAGGATTTTTTTATTAAATAAAAGCTCCAAGACACATATATACAATGTATATCACAAGCTCCAATATTATATCACTAGCTCCAATATTGGAGTGTTCAAGCCACTCGTTTCTCCAAAAAGAACTAGATATTCTCTCTATTGATTTCTTGGTTGAGCCAAGGTGAAAAGTCCTCTGATCATACAATGAGGGACTATTTATAAAAAAATGATGACACTTTAACTACCAACATGATTGTTTTAATTCCCATGAATTTTCAACTTACATCACTCTTTACATTCATGTGTTTCCTTTGGACATCCAATTTACAATACATTTGATTACAATGAACATGATATACAATAGTGATGTGGAAACATGACAACTCAAGACATGACATGACACTCTTGACATGGAATTTTCAAGCCATAGTTGTCGCTAAGAGTTGGGTGTCTTCATCAAATATCTATCCTTCGCTCCTCTACATGCCTTGGTGATAGGGAGTCCTCAATGACCTGAAGTCTTGGAAAGAGGTCGCAAAATAGTGTCTTTCACTTTCTCTTTATCAACCATATTATAAGTTTATTTTCAACAGTGTCACCATATTATAAGTTTATTTGCAACAGTCTCTTTGAGCATGATTTCCTCCTCCTTCTCCTCCTTTATCATATTTCCATGATTGGATAGATAACATGTTCCTACAATTCACTAATGATCTAACAACATTAATCTCAAAACCCATAGCCTAATATGATGCATTATGATCCATGAACTAATCTCAACACAAGTGACAAGTTGGGAAAGGAGCCTCAATGACAACACAACTGCATAGTTGAGGCAAGCAAGGGGTGGTCTTGAGCCTTAAGACTACGCAATGCACAATTCAAGCTGGACTGAAGGAAATTACAACAAAGTTTCCAGAGTCAGTTGGGACATGTAGCAGGGATGAGAGTTTGGGAATCTAACTGTGCAGTTTAGGAGGTCAAGGAGGCCTAGGTGACTATGCAGTGGATGTTCTAAGCTCAGGGAATGATATTGTTTCTTTATTTCATGAAGTGTGTAGTTCAATTTGGGCGAGAGGCCACAAATGCACAATTTTAGAGGTCCAGGTCGGGTCTTGGTCATAAAACTACATAATGGAGTAGTCTTGGGAAGGTAGTACTATGAAATGCGTAGTGCGAAGAAGCAAGGTCACTACCATAGGATTGAGATTGCAAGGTGCACATCTCAATCGTGAAGTTTCCAGAAAATGACTAAGTATGGGACTGGTGAGATTGATGTGAATTGTGAAAAAGTTTTACTATGATCATACACTTAACATACTTCATGAATAAAAGAAAAATATCATAAAAGACATAAAAACAAAGCATTATCATCTATGTGATAGATTTACAACTAGTTGCGACAAGTATGACATCAAAAATACACTTTATGACGATTTTTAAGAAACTTGTGTGACGGTTCCCAGAACTTTGGAAATGAGTGCGATGAATAAGTACAAGGTTAAAACAACTCATTTACACAAATATGAGCTCTTGAAACAAAAGCTACAATCTGATACATTCGTTGTGACAACCAACATGCCAAAACATGATACTTTTCCTATCTCGCGAAAGGGGTCACAACACTTCAAGAAAGTCAATGAAGTGAACTTCAAAGTTTGCGACAACAATAACAAGACAAAGGAAGGCTCCGAAATTTAGTATAGGCTAAAACATTTGTGGGGGTTGTAGCAGCTAAAACACCTTATTAGCTTTCTTGAGGGACATTTGTTTGTATTGTTGTAGTTATAAAAATACCTAGTCACTTACATCAAAAATTATTTCATTGCAATGCTGATTTGCCTGATGATTGATTCAATTTTATGACATAGTGAGGTTATCTTTGTAGAAATTTGTGTTGATGATAGATGTGATATTCCATTTCTTGAAACTTATAATATTCTCTTGAATATGATGTGTTAGATGGTACATGATATCCATAAAAGCTTCATAAATAGGGTCATTTTGGATGCAGTGTGGAAGGAAGTGTTATACCACTTTTCAACTAGTGCTAACCACTTGTCCCATTGTGTTTTTTTATCGAATACAAAGAAATGAATATATCCTTCAAAATATTTGTTCACTATCTCAATTTTCCTGTTATATTGAGGATAATAAGATGAACTATGAGCTAATTGAGTACCAATACAAGGAAATAATTCCACCCAAGAATTTCCAATTTGTTGAACACCTAATCCTATAAGGGTTGGTGTGAAATGTAAATAGTCAAAGGGAGTCTCTCCTCCAGAATGTCTTTGCACCAAGCATTTACTATTTGAACGACAAGGCAACAATCATTATTTGAAAGGTGGAATGTGACTGCTTCCATTTGATCTCATTGGAGACAAAGGAGGCTTCATTTTCCTGGGTATCAGTCGACGAAATTTTAAGCATGAAGAGAATATGCTCAGAAATCAATACATAGGAGATGTTCATTATTTTGAAGGCATATTTTGCATAGATAAAGGGGCTTATTTCATGCACCTTATATAAGTCTCTCCTGACAATCAGATTTGAATTGTGTAGTATGTGGAATTTATGAAATTCATGAGTCTCAGAACAAACATCTCCTTGTTTTTCCATAATATAGCTCTTTATGCCAACTTTAACTTCTAATGTTGTTGCAGATTATGAAGCCTCCCACTAAATTATCTCTTCCTTCTGTATATCACTTAATTATTTCTCATCACCAGTAACTCTTCTAAACTGTTGATGCATTTGAATTGCGGAGGACTCCTCCAAACCACACTTTTCCAAAGATAACCCAACAGAGCCTAATTCTGATACAATATTCAATATTTTATTTCAATTTTATATGAAAAAAGTTGTCTTTGCTTACAAAGTGGAGAAAATCACACACACTTACCACTCAATATTTTCTTGTTTCTATTTATAACCTTAAAATGTTGATGTCTCATGGTAACCTCTCCTAATCTTAAAAAATAGCCAAATTTACTGTTTCTTCAGTTGAATATGATAAAGGGCAGAAGGTGGTTTCTAAGGTAAATGCACTACATTCTCTAGCCACAATCGCTTCAACTACTTTATTTTCACTCAATCTAGGGATTTCCTTAATGTAACTGAATTCATTAGAGTCAAGTCCTAAGTTACTTTTGGTGCCCTCTACTGGAACTATAAAAACTCAAAATTCTCTTGATACACCTATTCTCCTTGTACTTGAACACATTTTAGGAAATAGAATAACATTATCCCAAAAAAATTCCAACAAAATGTGAAACTTCTCCTTGTAATGGTACAAATATAATAGCCTAACCGCAAATGTGGTTCCACATAAGTATGCTTCTTGATGTTTTGGATCTGCAATCTTGACTTGTATAGATACATGGCCTCATTTTAGTTTCATGGAAGAAGGAAAGCTCAAGAAGTTTGAAATCTCTAAAGGCTCCGATTGATGACACAATGGTACATAAATCGTGTTTATGATTCAATATTTCTAGAGCTGGTATACAGAATAAGAATGGAATGAAGTTCAACCTAAAAGATGTATTATTTGTTCCAAAATTTATCGAGTCCCCATTACATAGAATTGTCTCCTTATTTTCTAAATAAAAGAATTTCTTTGAGCAAATTTCCTTGTTGAAAAATGATAGTGTGAATTCTAATCGCAAGCGTAGGAAACAATCTCATTTTTGTTGTGCATCACAAACAACCCTAACATCAAATGTGGTTGTCAATTTCCCTAGATCTGCAGTAGGTGCTCAGAATAAATGCTACAAAAATCCAGATCTATGGAGTTAAAGGCATTAAACAATGAAATAAAGAAGATTTGCTTCATATATCCAATAGACATGACAAGAATTTATAAAGAAATATTTGTATTATGACAACTGGGAAGGGAACACAGAAAGATGTTACTAGTCCCCCTCAATGGGATGGGTTCTTGTATGTCCTCAACGCTTCATATCCAAAATCTCTCTCTCTTGATGGTGCAGAAAACCCAGAGAAAATAGAACTCAAAGGGAGCTCATAAGCAAAAGTAGAAAAAATATGACAATGATGGAGGATCAAAGTCAGGCCAAAACTATAGATCAAAAGGTGATAAAAAAGGTGTTGAATGAATGGAAAACCCTTCTATTTATAACAAAATATTGAGTTAGTCTAGATATTGGTGCATAATTAAAATATTATTAACCAAATCTCTATCTAACTACTTGGAATATTTTATTATTTTTAGTGAGGGAAAAGGAATTTAGAATTGGCTAAATCCTTTTATTTAGAAATAATAAATAAATAAATGATTTATTTATTATTTCAAGGATGAGGTTAAGGAATAGTTAAATAAATAATGATTTATTTAATTATTTAAAAAGGATTTAGTCAAATTCAACATGGAATATTATTAAATAATGATTTAAATAATTATTCCTAGAGAATAACAAGATAAATAATAATTTATCTAATTAATTCTAGTGATTTGGATTGAATATGACTAGGAATATTAATTAAACAATGGTTTAGTTAACCATCACTAGAGGAATGTCAAACAAATAAGGATTTATTAAATTATTCCTCATGGGGTTTCCTGTTTAGACCAGAAATAATTTAATAAAATATGGGTTATTAAATTGTTTCTCATAGTGAAAGCAATTTTATTATGGTAAAATTGGTCTTACAGTGTGTACTTTATTCCATCTAATAGTGAAAAGTTAGATGACCAAAAATTGGTGTAACAGATGGCCCCATAACGTGCGAGTGTTAGGAGCTAATCGTATGACTAAAGTACGTTGTAAGAACACAATCAGTAGACACCGAAGGGGGGTCAGAGAGAGAAAGACATATAAGACAGATTGAAGTGAGAAAGGAGAAGACCCTAAGGAGGTGAGACTTATAGGTATGAAAAGTATCTTTTATGTGTGAGTACCTATTCTCAATGAGGTGGGGGAGGCATACCTACGCCCACCGAGATGAAAAAGTACAAATAATAATGGTGTGCCTAGTAAACATGGGACTTAGCTATATAATTCATGTTGGCATAAACATGGGCTAGATAAAAAAACATAATGGATCCCACATACATACTGTGCCTAGGAAGACAACCAAGACTTATAAAAATAATATATAAGTACATGAGATATAATAGCAACCAAAAAGGCCCTGTAAAAAATGAAACAACTCTGAAAATTTGAATGATACACCCAAACTAAAAAGGCACTGTAAGTGGCTAAGGTCGAAACCATTAAATCTGTAGAGTTGCATTCGAGGCTAGAGTAAAGAGGTCATCTGTGTATGTGGGGGGCTACTTGAAGGGCCACCTACTCATGAGGTCTGAAGCATCTCACACACACCCGATAATCACTGGTACAATCTGCTGCATCATTGAACCATCAAGTATATGCATCTTGGTCATGTCATAAGTAGTTAGAACTGAGAAAAAATCAAGTCAAAGGGAATTAAAGGGTCCCTTTACTTGATCCAAGGCACCAAACAAGAGTGGAAGTTGGAACCAAGGTACACCACCCTCTAGACTTATCTTCTAGAATGAATAAGCTAATGTAGACATAAGGAGGTCCGCCATAGGTGAGACAATGAATAATCCTCAACTAATGCACGAGGGATAATAGTAGAGCGACTGATAGACTCAAACCAGGGATGATGGTGAAATGGGAGGTAATGAGTAGTGGACTAATGAATTCTCTTGTTAGAGCATAAGGGGCATGAATGACCTCGTAGCTACTGACCTGACTCTGGAGTGGATAGGGGACAATATGACTAAAGGAAAAAAATTGTGACACAAGACAGGTACAAAGAATTGAAGGATGGGAGACTGTGACAAGAGACAAAAGGAACTTGGGATAGACTCCATGGATGAGATGATGACTCAAATCGGATGCTCTAAACAAGGGTGACTTGATGATTCTACCACATAGAATAGGCCTAGTGGGGATGATAAAAGCATGAGTAAAATATGGTTACTCATGACAAAAATAGACACGAGCATCACCAATTATCAAGGCAAAGTGGTGCCCCAAGTAAAAGTGTCGCAAGTGAAGAAATTTGATTTTGAGAAGCGGCAAAGTGACCCTTCTTGGGAAATAGGCTTCTAAGAAGTATCAAATCACCAAAAATGAAAGGATGCCCATTTGAGTTCTCATTGATAGCTTTCCAACGGTGCTGATGGTTCGTCAAACCGAGCTACGGTTTGGCTGTAATTGACGAAAGACAAATTTGGGGTTTTATTTTAATAAGGAAATTTCCCTCCAATTTGATTCATTTGCAACTTTAGTTGTGATGAATGTAGATATGATAAAAGGCCCTAAATCTTGTGGTGACTATAGTGGAAAAACTGACCATTGGAATCAAGATCCGTGATTTTCAAGTAAGAGGCCTAACCATACTCTTTTAATTCAGTGGATTAAAGTTTTAGATTAGGCGCCTAGAGCCCACCAACATACCTTTTCTCCTCCTCACGGTTGGTTCACACTTTTTGGGATCTGTTCTGTGACCTCGGTAGTAGGTACTAGGAAAAAAAATCTAACTTGTCCTAGGAAATGAATTGAAAAGTGTGACCTATCAAAGAAAGGGGTTTCAATGTTGTTTTTGGCTGAGAGCTAGGATTTTATGGTTATGATGCAGCCTTTCATTTATGTATGTTGACAAACATGATTATTTTGTGCAAGTATGGCAGAGTTGAGGATCAACTGGTGAGAGAGAGAGACCTAGATGCATTACATTCTAATATTTGAGGGGATAATGTAGTTCAAACTGTATTGGCCAAGTTTTGGGTCCTCAAATTTGTTTAGAACCCATTGATGAGGGTAGGAGAGCCCTTGCCAGCCTAGATAGTCAGCTATTGGGACCCAGATCATGAGATCTCTATAGTGCAGGGGCATAGGATCGAGCTGACAGTTCAGGACATATATATCCTCATCAGTCTCCTGCCACTAGGGATGGTGGGAAACACACAACCAGTGTTACCGTGAGGGCGGAAAATTTTGGAATTTGTAGAGCGCCAATGTCGACTGGGTGTCCATGTGAAAGGCACACGGATACCGATTGAAGATCTAGAGAGGCTAGATACTAGTTTTGTGGCCACAGCGGTACTGCGAATCGTGGGCAACCAGGTGCTCCACCATGTCACCGAAGGGAAAATGATGTTGGTTGAGGGTGTTTTGAGTGGGACCTACCATGGGTGGGCCCAGATGATGCTGTCATCATTTAAATAAAAACTATCACTGTGCAAGTGGCAGGTGAACCATGACTGTGCATATGGCACAGTGCTTCGCTTGCTCTTCTTTGATAAGATCCATACACTTCATCCTCGTATACACATCTAAGATGGGGGCCCGCGAGAGCCCAAGATGCGTCACTAGGGGCAACTGTTGTGTAGAGGAGGAGGTTAGTTAGTCGGACGGGTGTTCTAACCTAAGTTTTTTCACAATGGGATCAGATGCCATTATACATAGATGACTATCCCTATAGTGGATGAACTATCATGGAGACCCAAACTAACCACTTCCGCTAGGTCGAGCATGGGGGCCAGATGGTAAGTGAAAAGTTGCTTACCTTTTATGGTACATTTGAAAGTTTTAGAATATTGTATATGGTATTGATTCATTTACTTTTGGTGTGCAGATATAGCACCGATGAAACCGACTGGGTATATGGGATGAGTTGTAGTGTTAGGAGCTATAGAACCTAGTGGATCGAGGGGAAAACAAAATTAGGATGAAGTGGCCCTCCTAGAGCATGTCCTCCGTACATTTGAGAATTTGCTAACTGGTGTTTTTTAGCATGGTTGGCAGGACCTTGATGTACATAGAGCCATGTGTTGGTCTACCCTCATAGTGGTGAGGAGTCATGTGGCACATAGCAATGGATGGACAGGAGATGTGTGATCTACAGGCTACAGGAGCTGAGCCATTGGCCTGGGACCCTCCAAATAGTGATTAGATGTAGGGGCTTGAGGTGCCCCCAATTTTGGTTTTTTGTAACATGCTATGAGCATGTCATATTTATCAGAGTTAATGGAATCCAAAACATTGTATATTTGGATGACACATGTTATGGATATGCATCGTTTTATGGTTTATGGTTATTGTCATTTGTTAAATGCATGCAATAAATGTCAATCTAGAATATTGTTTTCAATGTTATCTACATAGTGATTCTGGGCTCTATGTACATGACTGAATGTAATGGTTTCAAATTCATGCATTAAGAGCTTCACTCATAAATATCTTCTAAAAAGGACAGGATTATGCACACGATAAACACCATTCAATTGCATGAAAATAAGCAAAGCATATAAATAAACATCAATGTGAAGGATGCGATGGTAAAGGGCATCGACTAACAAACCTATCATTGCATCATATTCGGCCTGGTCATTGGTGGCAACACCAATGCATACACCCTTAGAGACGATAAGTGAATGCAAGAGGGTGAAAATTTCCCAATTTGTTGAGGCTGTTAGGGTCCAATAATAATAGGTATCGTAATTTTGAGTTGACTATGTTAAGGTCTTGTAATATTGTACATACTTTGTTTAAAGAAAATGTTTTCCCATATTAAAAAATGTAAAGAGGGTAAGTCCTAAAAGAAATATCAAAGGAATAAAAGAAAAAATATCAAAAAAGAATATAAAGTATGAACCCCACCAAAAGGAGATAAAAATAGATCAATAAAGTGCTACATATTCAAATGCCACTACTCTTAGTTTTCTTTTTGCAAATAAAAATTGTGTGCAACTTGTCCAAAATGCCACAATCCATGAAGATCAAATAGTTAAATCTTGATTCATTTTTGCTTTAAATTTCCAAGTAATGATAGTTTGTGAATAAATATCTGGCCAAACCATTTAATCTTGGCAGATCATTAGTTAGGTAGAGAATAAAAATGAGCTCATCATTTTAATCTGAGCCATTGGAATTTATACGGTTAAAAGGTTAGCAAGCTCAGATGCACCCAATAAATGAAGTAAAAAATTTTAGGGTAAATGAATCGTAGGTAGAAGCACTTTTACAAGTCATGGAAAGAATTAAATGGTCATTTCATATCATTAATATCCCCCAAAATCCCCTTACCCTTGCTTAAAATCCCATTGCCACTCTTAGAAGGTATTTCCCATTGTAAAATACCCCTTTCCCCTTATTTCATCCCTTTTCCCTTCTTAAAACTCATTTCCCTAGTTAAAAAACACATTCTCTTTTGAAAAGTAACTCCCCCTTTTACTAACTCCCCTTTTCAATTAAAACATGAAAAACCCACTTTATACATAGTTTTAAAAGTTTAAAGTATATCGAGCCCCACTACCAAAAATCCTCCCCAACATTATTTTAACATTTATTTCTAATGTATTTTAAACATCCTGCACAATATTTCCCCAACCACTTATTGTATTATAACCTATAGTTTTAACTTTCCTCACTTTGATATATCCCACGTCCCACTTTTATATTAACCCTCGTTTAATATGTATTTAACCCATTTCTTATATATCCTACCCCACTTCATATTGCTCGATTCACATTATAATAATCTTAGGTCCCATTCTCATTTAAACCCCGCTAATTATATCTCTTATGCCATTATACTAATCCCAACCCACTTCTAGTTTAAACCCCTTCGCATGACTCATCCCTGGGCCCCACCTATCAAAGCACCCCAACTCCTCCATTCGCCCGATCCATCCAATGAAATCCAACATCCAATAGAAGCTTTTGAACCCTCAAATGCCTGATGTTTAAAACCTTTGGGGGGTTGCAAAATGGGTGATTTTACACCCCCTCTCCCTTGCCACACGTCAGTCCCATGTTTTATTGCATCCTCCATTCCGAAACCAGTTTACCACTTTTCATTACGCGATAAGCTTCCAACCCATCCTCGAATTTGAAATGAAACCAGTTATTTTTTAAGTTCAAATCCATGCCCTATGGTTAACTATCTCTAGTCAAAAGCCATAAACCCTGCCAGAAACAGTTATTTCATTATTGCTCTGAATTTGCCAAAACTATTTATTTGCAAAGAAGAAACCAAAAGAACCTTTGTCGACCCAGTTTGAAGCCAAAAGAACCATTGCTGACTCAGATTTAAATATTTGTGGACCAAGAAAGCCCGTGCTAATGCCATAAAAATTCTGCAGACCAAATTAAACCATTTCACAAGTAATCCTAAGCTTCTCGAAACCATTTCTTATACATAGAAATTAATAAATTAATAAATTGAACAATTTAAATGGCCTCCTAGAGCGTTTTGTTCATTAATACCCTGCAACCACCTGTATTTGATGTTGAACACACTCCTCTAGCAGAAAAATACTTCAAAATAAGTGATACAATCACTGATTTCAACCTCCTTGAGCTCCACTGCTGGAGCCATGATAAATTCATAGACCAGGCTGATGATATCACCTTTGGGACTCAAACCTACCTAGGTACATCTTCCCACAGACCTTTCAATTTCCAGAAATCATTAGACTCTTTCAAATCAATTATCTACCCAATGAAAGAGCCCTATTAACCCCAAGCAAAGATATTTTATTCAAAACCATTGCAGAATCCATAAATCAGATGTTGCAAATTCAAACCAAGCCTGATGAAGCCCTTTTATCAATTGAAATCCTCACTAAACTATATCTGAAGCTGGACTTTCCCAATAGGTTTCAAATATTCCAAACCTCTCTTCCTCCATCAGTAGAGACCCCAAAGAGTAACACTCCTTACTCAACTTCAATTTTTTCAGGGAGAAGCATACATATTGTCACAATGCTATCATGCATTTTAGGGTACTTCACAGATGAATATGTAGATTCTTTTATCTTAGGTTTTATATCCATATTTTTCCCAGGGCAGCCTCCAGCTTCCACATTTAACTTTTCTCAATACCTATCAGATGCCATCCATGAGAAATTAGTTAAATTACCAGAGGAAGGAGTGTTTAAGTATTCAATAGGTTTGTTTCATTTATTCCTGTATTTCCAATCAAAAAGGTTTGCAGTTGGCCTTAAAAAAATAGACACAGATGGTAACCCCCAATCCGTAGTCTTCTAGACATCCTTAATCAGAAAGGATTCCACAGAATTCAACTACAAGGACTTCATTGATTCATTTTTTCATCTAGTTGTCAACATGCTAAGCAGTAGCATTCAACAAAGAGTCAATGATGAAATAAATAAAGTATTGCAATTATCTGAACAAAGTAGAACATGAGACTGGTACTTATACCAGAACCACACTGAAATTAGGGTGTATGGATGCCAACTTACTCCATATAAGCTACCCAAATACCTCTCAATGAGGTTATTTGCATTATAATACATTAGGAAGATCCTAAAATCAGATGATGTTAATTTCCTATCAGCAAAGAAGAAAACTTAGTTTAATATTAAGAACCAGCTTGGTCCTTTCATTTCCAATAATATAAATGTTGGTCAAAAGCAGATAAGTGTTTAAAATAATTCAAATTCGGAAATAGTTTCAAATGGAAGTATGATCCTTTGGGAGTCATCAGTAAACTAAGATTCAAATTCAAATTATCTACTTTTGTCCATGAGTCAAAACCAGAGATTGAAAAGTATTCCAACCAGTCAGAGTGGTTGAAAAATACTTTGCAAGAGGTGGAGAAACATGCTGATATTAGTTCCATCCTGCATACTCAAGCCCCACTAGACAGAAACTCAAAGAGGCCAAGAGAAGAAGGTTCATATTCTGTTGAAACCACTTCTGAAGCCAAATTCAAGTTAATGTACAGGAAGAAGCCCAAGCTGAATCCAGTAATTGAGCAAGAAGAGATAGTTCACATAGTTGAGATTATTGATCCAGATATAATTGTCAGGGATAATACACCTCCCACAGTTTCAGAGGAAACTCATTAGCCTTCAACCTCTAGTGCTCAGATCATTCAGAAGTAGCATAGTGTTGAAGTCTCTTTATCAAGAAAACTAGTAGATAAATAACAGGATATAATGGAGAAGTATAAAGAAATCAAATTAACGAATTAGGCATTGAAAGCATATTGGAAACAGACTCCTAGTGACCAAAACATGTTACTTTCAGCCTTTGATTATAAAACTAGGAAGATATAAATGACCTTTTTGCAGCCAACAGTGCAGGATCCAAAGTCATCATTAGACTACAAAAAAACAACCTTTGATGTGATGTATAAAGATGTGAATCCCATATACCAGATTGAGTTTCATAAGAAAGAAGGAGAAATTATCTTCTCCACTAAGACCAACAAATATATGAGTGTAAAAAAACTACAGAATTCTCTATAAAACATCATAGCACAGTTAAAAATAGAGAGGGCTTCCTCACAGGCCAAGGATAATAGAATGAAATCACTTGAAGAATTGGTCATGGAGGTTGGATATGATCCAAATAACATCAAAGCAGATGAAGAAATTATCAAGAAGAAGAATGCAAACATTGTTCCATTGAAGAAGCAGCTGAAATTACCTCCCACTGAACATCCAAAAACTAAAGATTTTTTGGAGAATGAAGGTCAAAAGCATGAAATGATGAATCTCATCATTTAGTTGACATCTCAACTTAAATATATGGAGAATGAAAAGGATTAATTGGTGTAGGAAAAGAAGGCAATCCTGGAAGCAATTACAATTACGACCATTCCCGTAGCTTCAACATCAGATTTAGTGGCTACAACAGTCCCCACTACTACAGAAATTCTAGTGACAACATAAGTTTCAGCAACATCATTAGCCCATCCCAGTGATGAGGCGGGTAAATTAATTAAAGCTATGCAAGACATTTCAATCCAAAAAAATGAGATTAATTGACTTAAGGATCAACTAAAAGGTCTAGAAGATGAAAATAAGTTGTTTCAATTCATGTATAAATCAAAAAAAAAAAATTCAAACAGATTTACTGACAGAATACATAAGTTAGAAAAAGAATTGGCATTGAAGTAACCACTTCCCCAATCAAAACAACGATTGTGGGCCAATATCATTAACTATGTTAATGATATTTGGCCTTCCATCCAAGTCATATTTGATAAAGGAAGCTAGTGAATCTATTCAGAAATTCAAAGAAGAACTTGGAAAGAAGCCAGAGGAGGCCACTGAGATAATTAAGTTTCTCAATTCTAAGAAAAAGCAAGAATTAGAAGAAATTGGGATAAGTGACATAAAAAAAACAATATTAGAGGTAAAAAAGGTAATTTCCAAGAGAAAACCGATGACACAACTTGAAGATAAGTGTCAAACCATGGAGTTGGCAGTGAAGAGATTCATGATCAAATTTGATGTTTTGAGGTAGAAAGGTATGCCTAATCCTTTGGTGATCAATGACAGACTTATGAGACATGAAGATTATGAAAAGAAGATGAAAGAAGTGGCTAAAGAACAGTCCAAAAATTCCTCTATGAAAGGAACTCCTACATGCAAAGTAATCTATTAGAGTTTTGAAAATATCTTTTACCTCCAGCATGAGGTAAATCATCTCTTTGTAAACAAGCCTAAATTTACCAAGTACACTGAAGCAGATGAGATTTATAGGAGAATGGTAAAAATTAAACTACCAGATGAAGAGGCTTGGGAAAAATTGTATGATTTACTATGAAAGGGAAAAGTAAAGCAGGTAACAGAGCAGTCAAGGTTAAAGAGTAACAGAGCAGGCAGATAAAAATGAATATAGATGAAAGGTAGAGTTTAAAGATCAAAACAGAGTTAAAAGATAAATCAGATGACAACCAGCGTAAAGAAAAAGTCAAAGAGATAAGACAAGAAATATCAAAAAGCAAACAACAAACCAAGTAAGCAAGGATAGCTTGCAATTAGTTTAATAGGTGTCTTTATCTTCTTGCATGAAGATATTTTATTTCCCTTGAATAAATCCTAAATCATTTTTAGGATATTTTGTATAAATACTTCATTCATTCAAAGTATTGAGTGTGGATTCCTAAAAATTTCTATAGTTGTAATTATTGGAATGACGATTGTCGTTAGGAAAAAACCCGCAGGGTTTAGTCTCTGCTACAATCGCCAGAGTTAGGATCACAAGACGTGGTTATTCCATGTCATGAAACACATGGGGAGCATTGAACCCAATGTCCAACAATCTCCCCCCCAACGCGAGCCAGGTGAGTTTCGAACTCGAGACTTGTCACTCTGATACCAATTGTTGGAATCACGATTGTCATTGGGCCAAAACTTGCAGGCTTTAGTCTCCGCTACAATCGCTAGAGTTAGGATCCACGAGAGGTGATTATTCCATGTCACGAAACACATGGGGAGCGTTTAACCCAATGTCCAACAGTAATTGATCTAAATACTTGAGGGTTTATTGTACCATTTTCAAGTCAACAGACAAGACAAGTAATAAAGGCATTGCATTACAAGATTGATGTGTTGAGCCACTTCAATGAAGTATATTTCAATTGTTCCTATCTTTATTTAAGTATTCCATAAACTTGAATGTTTTCCAAATTTAAATGTTATAACATGAATATTATTTCAGAATTTGTTTAAGTACACTCTTTTCTAAAATGTTATTCATTTTAATGTTTTCTTCTGATATCTGGATCTGAGAATCCTTAATTTCTCTCACATCTTGATTGACCTATTTCACCTTCCTTCATTATCCGGTTTAAGGAATCCTTAACTACTCCTTGATCCCGATTGAAAATCACTTCACCATTCAGATTTTGAGATCTGATTTCTCTCAGCTACCTTGCCCTATGAACACTTCCTTTAGAACTTGATTCTGTCTTGTTTTGTTGATATTTTGACTCCATAACCCAATGGAAAATAGATAGACATATATCCATCTAAATCAGTAATTCCACCAACAAATCAAAATCAAACCCAATCAATTTTCATAACTAGCCTAAAATCAATTAAAAAACAACAAAGTTAAATCATAAAGAGAGAGCCCTCTCTGAGCATTAGGAAGGCTAGATCCTGATCTCAAAAGTAGGTTGATAGTTACCTCTAAAATTTCTTTAAACACACATAATAAACCTTGGAAATTATTGGAGTGATAACATACTGGAGACCATACTCGGGAAATCAATCCTCAGTTTAAACAGATCTTAAAAGAAGCAATTATTTTCATTTTTTGCATTAAGATTTGAAAGGCTTGTCAAAATTTTTCATTGGCTTCTAAAAGAGCATACTATACCAGGGCTCATCCTGATTCACAGCCTGCTATAATTATTTATGTTCCTGACATAATTTTAAGAGAAACCAAAAAATTAGAAATTGTAGGAAGTAGTAGTCAATTAATCAAATAAAATTCACTCCCTAAAGAATTGACAAGCTTACAAGATATTGAATTCGATTTATCATTTGAACACTTTGCTTAGAACCAAATATGAAAATTCAATCTATGATAGTGTAATATATCCTAATTTTGTTCAATTAATTGAAGAAAATAAGGAAACTATACAACTTGACACAGATCAACAGGTTCTAGAAACTTTTGATAAACTTGATTCTTTGACTGCAAATTTGATTAAGGATAAAGATGGAGGATATTTTCAATAGTCTGTTGAATTAGCTGCTTTATCTAATTTTACCCCTAAGCATTCTATCATTTCTTTAGAGACTGTAAATACAACTTTATTTAGTACCACCTCATCTATAATATCCACCATAGTTCATTCCACATAATCATTCATCCCTAAGCTTCATTCTCAATCTAGAGTTTTATTTCCATCTCCAAACACTTCAAGTTTATCTTCTAGCACTTTTGCTACATGTTCTAGCACTTCAACATCATCTCTGAGTACATCTTCTAGTATTCCAAGTTCATCTGCAAGTACTTCAACCTCATCACCAAGCACCACAAATTTACCTCCTACCCAAGCTAAAATCTTAGCCATTGCAACCAAATATGCCCCTTTGGTCTTACTAGCTTAATTACATGCCATTCCACATGATTACCAAAGTAAAATATTTTTGTTTGATGGTATAGGCCAATATACTTCTCAGCAACATGATAATAAAATGGTTGATTACTTTGAATTACATGAAATTGATGAAGTTGATGCTCAATTGAGATTGTTTGCCCAAACATTAGTAGGAGATGTAAATAAATGGTTTAAAGCTTTACCTTCCAATCATATAGATGATTCAACTTATTTTCATCAATTATTTATCAATAGATGGGAAAGAAAGAAAAATTCTTTACAATATTATTTGAATATGAAAACGTTAGAAGAGCTCCTAATGAATCTATTCAGGATTATTGTAATAAGTTTAACAACATTTATAATGCAATTACTTCAAATATCAAACCCCCACTAGACTTGGCCTTGATCAAATTTCCAGATGGTTTTGATACTGATATGTCTTACCAATTGAAAGAAAGAAACCCTGAAACATTAGAAAAAATGCAGAGTAATGCAATTAGTGTAGAAGCTAACTTGTTAGATAAAAGAGCTAGGATGAGAAATGAAAGAAGAGTAACCATTAAGGATGAACCATCCACATCATACAATAAGATAGATAGTTTAGCAAAGAGTATGGAAAAAATAATGGATAGATTTGAAAATATGGAAAGAAAACCTCAGTGGGATAATCAACAAAAAGATCCTCAAATCAGAAATCCCAACTTTAGGAAGAATAGGAATACTGGTAAATCAAGAGAAACAACACCTGATCAATTGATTACACCAGCTTTCCAAGAAAAATATTTTGAGAGTTCACATAAAAATGAAGAAGACCAGGATACCCAGATCAACTTAATGGGAATAAATGATGAAAATACTATTTTTCTTACCCAAGAATAACATGAATTATACATGTTAAAATAATTACAGTTAGAATCTGGGGAGTCCTTTAGTTATAAACAAGACTATGAGTCTGTAATATATGAATTTCATAAACAATATAGTCTTAGAAGTAAGAAAAACACAGAAGCCCCTACTAAGAAAATAGTCCAAACTCAGACCAAGAAAATGGTAGAAGCTCCTATGTCCAAAGCGTTACAAATTCTCCCTAGAGAAACTTAGAAAACTTCCACCCCAAAGATTGCATCCAGTCCAAAGATTGTAGCTAGTCAAAATATTGTAGAAATAACATCAACTCATACTCAAACATCAGTTGCTGCTAAAACATCCACTACTGCTCAAACTATTCTATAAAATAAAATTGAAAAGAAAACAATGGAGACACAAACTGAAATACCAATTGTTGAGAAAAAAGAAAAGAACACTCAAAATACAAATGGTAAAGAGGAAATCATTCAGTTAGGAAAAACTGAAGTCCCATTTAATATCCAAACTGAAATAGCCAAATTGAAAATACCAGCTCCTCTAACAAAGCTGGTTAAAAATGATTTATACAAAGCCAAAACCACTGAAACACTAAACATAAGTGAAGGAGAATAGGTTTTTAATATGAATGATGACCAACCAGAATTACTATTTGGTCCTAAGGTAAATGGAAAACACCAAGAAGGTTGTGTTCCTCCATTCTACATTAGTTTGAACATTCATTACAATATCCTACACAATGCTATGCTAGATTCAGGAGAATCTCACAACTTAATGCTTAAGGCAATCATGGAAAAATTGAATCTAGAAATCACTAGACCATACAAAGATATTTTCTCCTTTGGTTCTAGTAAAGTTAAATGTCTTGGCCTGATAAAAGACTTTTCTGCCACTCTAGTCCAGTACACAGCTAATTGTAGTTGTTGATATCCCTCCAAAGTATGGAATGTTAGTATCTCACTCATGGGGAGCATAATTACAGGGATCACTACAATTAGACATGTCATATGCTAAAATATATGTATTTGGTCAGCCCAAAAATCTTTACAGAGAAATTTTGATGAAAATCATGGTCAATAGTGTAGAAAAATCATATAATTATCCTATTTATTCTTTGCATTCTGAAATGGATTCTTTCATCTAATGCAATTCAGACACTATAAAAAGATAAAGTTACAACAGTAGAACAAAAACATAAAGAAATTGACAGTGAAAATATATTTCATGAATCAATGTGGCACTTAGATTTCGATGGTTCTATCAACAGATTAGGAGCAGGAGTAGGAGTATGGATTTATAACTTATAGAATAATCATTCTGAAGGTCAAGCCATTAGGTTAAACTTTAAATGCACTAATAACATGGTAGAATATGAAGCGTTAATATCAGGACTGCAAGTTGTGAGAAAACTTGGAGCCAAGAGAATTTCTATCTTGGGAGACTCGGAATTAATTGTAAAACAAATCAAATGAGAGTATCTTGTGAATAATCCTAGACAGAGCCAATATAGAGAAACCATGTTAGATCTGATTAATATTTTTCTTGAAAATGACTTTGTAGTTATTCCAAGGAAGCAGAACATGCAAGCACGCAGTTTGGCTGCTTTTTCCAACACATGCATATTTCCTTTTTAGCCAAATCACCAGTACATTTCAGAGGTAATACATAGGCCTACTATACCAGATAATTTCAAAAATTGGCAGATATTTGAAAAGACTCTCAAATCTATAATTTTATGAATGCTGAGGGAGAATTTAAAAATTGTAATATAGATACTGATTATACAGTAGATTATACAATAGATAGTGAGTTAGATGTAAATGATGTAGATAAAACAGAACAAACTAGATTTACTAAAATAGAAATAGATAAATTAGAAACAATAGAAATAAAGGAAATAACCAATGATGAATAAGAGATTTTAAACCTTAAAGATAAATTTTTTCCTAAGGGATAAGCCCCATTAGAAGATCTTTTTTATTCCAATGATGTAGCTAGAAAACCAAAAATGGAACCCTTAAGATCAGACATAGAAGAATGTAACATAGGAACAGAAGAAAAACCCAAGCTTATCAAAATTTCCAAAGCATTACCTCCAAAAGAAAAGCTGAAATACATAAGTTTGTTTAAATAATTTCAAGATGTGTTTTCTTGGAGTTATGAAGACCTTAAGTCTTATGACACCATCATCATACAACATAAAATACCCATCAAAGAAAATCAAAAGCCCTTTAAACAAAATTTTAGGAGAATTAATCCTGTTCTTATGCCCTTGACAGAAAAAGAAGTAAGGAGGATGTATGAGGCACAAATCATGACACTCATTAGATATTCTTATTGGGTCTAAATCTTAGTTACCACTAGGAAGAAAATAGGAGAAATCAGACTCTGTGTTGATTTTTGAAACTTAAACAAAGTCTCACTGAAAGATAACTATCCTCTCTCCAAAATGGACCATAGTTTTACAGAGGGTAGTAGGATCGTCTAGAATTTCATTGCTTGATGGATTTTCTAGATACAATCAAATATTAGTTCAACCTGAAGATTAAGCATATACAACATTTACTACTCCTTGGGGAATTTTCATGTACTTGAAAATTCCCTTTGGATTGATGAATGAAAGAGCGACATTCCAAAGAGCTATGGACATAGCTTTTGCCAAGGAAATTCATTATTTTCTAGTCATTTATCTAGATGATATAAAAATATTTTCTAAAATAGATAATGGACATCTAGATCATTTGAGAAGAGTTTTCATTAAATGCATAAAATTTGGCATTTCCTTGAATCCCAAAAAGACACTCTTTGGACTAGAAGAAGGTAAACCCTAAGGACACATAAGAGGGAATTAGAATTGATCTAGGTAGAATAGAGGCAATATTAAACATAAGTCATCCTAGAAACATTAAGGAATTACAAGCATTCTTAGGTAAAATAAATTTTCTTAGAAGATTCATTTCTAATTTAGCAGAACTAATCAGAGAATTGAAAAACATGTTAAAAAAGGATTCAACACTTAAGTGGATAGTAGAGGCTAAATAGTCTTTTCAAGGAATTAAACAAGCTCTTACTAAAACACTCATCCTCATAAGTCCTGATTTCAAAAAAGATTTTATAATTTTTCCTTTTTCTTCAGAACACACCATTTTAGCAGTCTTGTTGCAAAATAATGATGAGGGTTATGAACAACCCATTTCTTTTTTCAGCAAATCCTTAAGAGATGCAACACTAAAGTACAATAGAATGGAAAACTAGGCACTTGCTTTAGTGAAAGCTATTAAATATTTCAGAGTGTACATTTTGTACTCCCACATAATTGCATATGTTCAAAATTCAGTAGTAAAGGACATTCTAACTCAAAATGGGCCTGATGGAAAAAGAGGCAAATGGATTGCCACTATACTGGAATATGGCATTGAAATAAAGCCTACAAAACTGATTAAAGGCCAAGGTTTAACCAAACTCATGGCTGAATCGATCTGTCGAGCCTTAGATATAAATTTCATTGCAACAATAGATGATCAGGAAGAGATGGCGACTCCAAGGATCAGTGAAGCTTTTTTAGATTCACCTTGCTATGCAGATATCATATTTGTTTTACTCAACCTACATGTTCCTCTTGGTTTATCTAGAACTAAAGGTAGATTCTTAAAATTAAAATAAATGAAATATTGTATCATAGACAATGCTTTATTTTGGAAAGATCATGGTGGCATTCTATTAAACTATTTATTGAAAGATGAAGCTGATAAATTTATGCAAGAATTTCATGCAAGTGACTGTGGAGGACACCTTTACTGGAAAACAACTGCTGATAAAATATTGAGGGAAGGTTTTTATTGGCCCACTCTTTTTGCATATGTTAGAAAGTATGTGACCTCCTATCACAAATTGTAGATATTTGAAGGGAAGAAGAAACTCTTACCATTACCCCTTAAACCCTTCTCAACAGAAATGTCATTTCAACAATGGGGTTTAGACTTCATTGGTGAAATTTACCCACCCTCCTCTGCCCAACATAAATGGATTTTGAGAGCCACTGATTATTTTACCAAGTGGATAGAAGCAATCCATTCTAGACAAGCCACTGACTCTGTAATTTTCTCATTCCTTGAAAAAAAAATTCTTTCTAGGTTTGGATGCCCAGAAAAGCTCATTATTGATAATGCAACTGCCTTCAAATCTAAAAAAATGGTTGAATTTTGTAACAGATACCACATCACCCTTTTCCATTCCACTCCCTATTACCCCCAAGGTAATGGAATTGCATAATCCTCCAACAAAATCCTGGTTAATATCATCAAGAAACTATTAGAAGATAACAAGAAAACCTAGAATAAAAGGTGGGTTAATGCCTTATGGGCAGACAGAATAATTACCAAAAAATCTATTAGTACGTCTCCCTATCAATTTGTATATAGGATGGATGTTGTTTTTCCATCCTCTTTAGGAGTGCTAGTGATGAAGACGTTTCAAGAGCTGCAAGTAGAACCAAATGATATCCGAAGGAGGATAAATTAGACAATACATTTGCAGCAAACTAGGGAAGAAGTTTATGTCAAATCACAAGTTATCCAAGACAAAATCAAAAATATTTTTGATAAGAAAACCAAAGAAGATAATTTTTACATAGGTGATAAAGTACTCAAATAGAATTCCACAAGAGAAGACAAAGGAAAAAATGGTAAATTTTATTTTCTTTAGAAAGGCCCATATATCATTCATGGTTACAGAGGTAATAATGCATTTCTCTTGAAAGAGTTAGAAGGAGCAGATCTACCAGGTGGACTAGTCAATGGTAGAATGTTTAAGAACTATTTTTTTCCAGATTAACATTAATCAATTTGTTTTAATTTGTTCATTTTGAATACCATTGCAAATTATAGATGGAATTGGATGATTATCTTTTGAAGTTGAAGCCCAAAGAGAAGGCCCTAAGCTTTGAAAGGTATAACATCATATGATTGAATAAAGGAGAGCTTAGAAAATAGTTTCGAGGAAATCAAAGTCAAATTTCCAAGGCCACTGATCTTAAAGTTCTTGACATCTCACCAGGAGATGCCATCCCCAAGTGGAGCCACTGTTAGGGTCCTATAATAACATGTATCATAATTTTTAATTGACTATGTTAAAGTCTTGTAATATTGTACATAATTTTCTTTTTGCAAATATTTTCCCATATTAAAAAATGTAAGAAGGGTAAGTCCTAAAAGAAAAATCAAAGGACTAAAAGAAAAAAGATCAAAAAAGAATATAAAGTATGAACCCCACCAAAAAGAGATAAAAACAGATCATGAAAGTGTTGCACATTCAAATGCCACTACTCTTGGTTTTCTTTTTGAAAATAACAATTGTGTGCAACTTGACCAAAATTCCACAATCCATGAAGATCAAACAATTAAATCTTGATTCATTCATGCTTTAAATTTCCAAGTAATGATAGTTAGTGTATAAAGATCTGGCCAAACCATTTAATCTTGGCAAATCAGTAGTTAGGAAGAGAATAAAAATGAGCTCATCAGTTTAATCTGAGCCATTGGAATTTATAAGGTTAGAAATAGATTATTTTTCTTATCAAAATAAAATGAAAGGGCCAACAAGCTCAAATGCACCCAATAAATTAAGTAAAAAATGTTAGGGTAAATGAAGGGTAGGTAGAAGCACTTTTAAAATTCATGGAAAGCATCAACTGGTCATTTCATTTCATATCACTAATATCCCCCAAAATCCCCTTACCCTTGCTAAAATCCCATTGCCACTCTTAGAAGGCATTTTCCCTTGTAAAATACCCCTTTCCCCTTATTTCACCCCTTTTCCCTTCCTAAATTCCTTTCCCTAGTTAGAAAACACATTTTCTTTTGAAAAGTAACTCCCCCTTTTACTAAATCCCCTTTTCAATTAAAACATGAAAAACCAACTGTATACATAGTTTTGAAAGTTTAAAGTATATCAGGCCCCACTGCAAAAAATCCTCCCCAACATTCTTTTAACACTTAATTCTAATGCATTTTAAACATCCCACACAATATTTCCCCAACCCCTTGTTCTATTATAACCTATAGTTTTAACTTTCCTCGCTTTGATATATCCCAGGTCCCACTTTTATATTAACCCCCGTTTAATATGTATTTAACCCATTTCATATATATCCTACTCCACTTCATATTACCCGCTTCCCATTATAATAATCCCAGGTCCAAATTTCCTTTAAACCCCACTGATTATATATCTAATCCCATTATAATAATCCCAACCCACTTCTATTTTAAACCCCTTCGCATGACTCACCCCCAGGCCTTGCCTATCAAAGCACCCCAACTCCTCCATTTTCCCAATCCATCCAATCAAATCCAACAGAAAATAGAAGATTTCTCACCCATGACTGACCGACATTTAAAACCATTGGGGGGTTGCGAAATGGGTGGTTTCACACCCCCACTCCCCTGCCACGTGTCAGTCCCATGTTTTATCGCATCCTCCATTCCGAAACCACTTTACCACTTTTCATTATGCGATAAACCACTAACCCATCCTCGCATTTGAAATGAAACCAATTACTATTTAAGTTTCGCACGCTATGGTTAACCATTTCTGGTCAAAATCCATAAACCCCGCCCAAAACAGTGATTTCATTATTGCTATGTACTTTCCAAAATTCTTTATTTAAGGAGAAGAATCATAAAGAACCTATGTTGACCCAAATTAAAGCCAAAAGAACCATTTCCAACTCAGATTTAAAGCTTTGCAGACGAAGAAAGCCCTTGCCATGGCTATAAACCTTCTGCAAACCGAATTAAATAATTTCACAGGTAATCCTAAGCCTGACGAAACCATTTATTAAACACAGAAAGTAATAAATTAATAGATTAATAAATTGAACAAGTTAAATGGCCTCCCATAGTGTTTTGTCAATTAATCGCCTGCAACCACCTATTGTTGATGTTGAACACACTCCCCTAGTATAAAACGACTTCAAAATAAGTGATACAGTCATTGATTTCAATCCCCTTGAGCTCCACTATTGGAGCCATGATAAATTCATAGACCAGGCTGATGATATCCACCTTTGGGACTCAAACCTACCCAGGTACATCTTCCCACAGACCTTCTAGTTTCCAGAAATTATCAGACTCTGTCAAATCAATTATCTTTCCAATGAAATAGCCCTAGTAACCCCAATCCAAGACATTTTTTTCACAATCATTGCAGAATCTATAAATTAGATGTTTAAAATTCAACTTAAGGCTGATGAAGCCCCTTTATCAATTGAAATACTCACTGAACTATATCTAAAGCTAGATTTTTCCAAGAGGTTTAAAATATTCCAAACCTTTCTTCCTCCATCGGTGGAAACCCCAAAGAGTAACCCTCCTTACTCAACTTCAATTTTTTCAGAGAGAACCAGATAGATTGTCACAATGCTGTCATGCATTTTAGGGTACTTTACAGATGAATATGTAGATGCTTCTATCCTAGGTTTTCTATCCATATTCTACCTAGGACAACCTCCAGCTTCCACATTTAACTTTCGTCAATACCTATCAGATGCCATCCATGGGAAATAAGTTAAGCTACCAGGGGAAGGAGTGTTTAAGTATTCATCAATTTTTTTTTTATTTATTCCTATACTTCCAATCATAAAGGTTTTCAGTTAGCCTTCAAAAATGAGACATAGAGGGTAACCCACAATCTATAGTCTTTTGGACATCCTTAATTAGAAAGGATTCCATAGAATTCAGCTACAAGGACTTCATTGATTCATTTTTTCATCCAGTTGTCAACATGCTAAGCAGTAGCATTCAACCAAGAGTCAATGATGAAATAAAGAAACACTACAAGAAAAAAGGACATTGGTGAGGGGAAAAAATGGTCACCATAAGCTCATTGGTGACGGGAAAAAATGGTCACCATAAGCTCATTGGTGAGGGTCAAAAGAGCCTTTGTCACCAAAAAATTGAATGTCACCAAAGGTGGCATCGCTGAAGGTATAGGTGTTGTGGTAGTTTTGTCACCAATAATGATTTATAGTGACGGATAGTGACCGTCACTATTTCATATGAGCAATGGTGATAGACAATAGCTTCCATCACCAAAAAACTGAACGTCACCAAAGGTAGCATCGCCGAAAGTATGTGTTCTTGTGACATTCAAGGTCTGTCACGAATATTTATTATAATGACGAATAGTGACTGTCACCATTTCATATGAACAACAATGATTTTTTATGATGGAACTTTCATGGCCGTCACTAATGGTGCATATATATGGTGACATTCATTGACCGTCACCATAAATTCATTGGTGACATCAAGGTCCATCACCAATAATGACTATAATGACAAACAGTGACCCTCACCATTTCATATCGACAACACAAATTTATGGTGACAAACTTTTAATGGTCTTCACTATTGATGCGTATATATGGTGGCGTTCATTGACCATCACCATTTCATATTTTGGCAAGTGTTGAAAAATGTCACCATAAGCTCCTTGGTGATGGTCAAAAGAGCATCCGTCACCAAAAAATTATCGTCGTCGTTCCCTATGAATATCAGGGCACGATGGAATCGAACCACCAACCTCCTTCTTGTAAAGCAGATGCTCTTCCATTGAGCTAGCACCCTTTAAAAAATTAGAATTTAAACTAGCAATTTCCCCTAAAGGTGCAAAGATACACCAAAGGAATAGAAAATCTAAGAAGATCAAAAGTTGCTAGAAATAATATGTTCAATATACATAATAAAAAGATAATAAGAATAAATTTTGATATAATCTAACAAAGCATGTACTATGTAGGAGAATAACTGGAAAGCACAACTAGAAATTTGAATCACAGCACAACAATATAAAAGAACATGCAACATGAAAGGAATAACTCCACAGTTTGAGAAATATGAACAATCCATGGGCCTTTTCTTATTTATTGATATAGATAACGAAATATAAATCTAGATTTATGAAATTCAAGTATCACACAAGAATGTCTTGAACAAATATCAATATGTAAAATAGTATTTTTTGCATTTGGATTTAACTTTCAGAACCTATTGAAAAAGTTTCCACAAAAACAACCAATAAACATAACAACATAGACCTCAGGAGCACTAGAGAAGTATTCAAATCAAATGATGAAAAGCGTATCTAGAAAGAATTGAGAATCCTTTGAATTAAACCATGCATTTATCACGTGACTAGTACACTAGCAAAAAAAGATCAGAATAAATTATGAACTATTCCACCAAAAAAAAGTGAAATTTTCCACTAAAATACAATTTCAAATTAATCACTAGCATGACGCTAACTTCTCTGCAAAAATAGGGAAGTTTCAAGACAGTGTATAATAGCTTGCATGACAATCGTGTTGATAAAACCTTCCAAGGAATAAGACCACATCAGTCAACAAGAGCGCCATCATACTTAATACTATCAAAGAGTGGTCAATAGCAAAAGTGAATTGACGAACCTTCATAACTTGCATTGGTTCCTTATACTTCATCCAACCCTAAAATTCTAAACCAAGGTTAACATTTTGAAGGAAAATTAAGAAAAGTCACATGATCTTGTGAAATAAGATTTTTATCACTACCATTAACTATAATGCAACAGTTTTGCACAAACAAATCATCCTTGTCTAAAGTGAAGTAGTCAATGATGATTAAGACTAATTGTGGGCTTAGAATTGTTTTTCCATTTTTTTTTTGAA